>CAJUZA010000090.1:0-48575 GCA_910592295.1 Andrena haemorrhoa
CGAGTCAAACGACTCAAACGAGTCAAAGGAGGCAAACGAGTCAAACGAGTCAAGCGAGTCAAGCGAGTCAAGCGAGTCAAGCGAGTCAAGCGAGTCAAGCGAGTCAAGCGAGTCAAGCGAGTCAAGCGAGTCAAGCGAGTCAAGCGAGTCAAGCGAGTCAAGCGAGTCAAGCGAGTCAAGCGAGTCAAGCGAGTCAAGCGAGTCAAGCGAGTCAAGCGAGTCAAGCGAGTCAAGCGAGTCAAGCGAGTCAAGCGAGTCAAGCGAGTCAAGCGAGTCAAGCGAGTCAAGCGAGTCAAGCGAGTCAAGCGAGTCAAGCGAGTCAAGCGAGTCAAGCGAGTCAAGCGAGTCAAGCGAGTCAAGCGAGTCAAGCGAGTCAAGCGAGTCAAGCGAGTCAAGCGAGTCAAGCGAGTCAAGCGAGTCAAGCGAGTCAAGCGAGTCAAGCGAGTCAAGCGAGTCAAGCGAGTCAAGCGAGTCAAGCGAGTCAAGCGAGTCAAGCGAGTCAAGCGAGTCAAGCGAGTCAAGCGAGTCAAACGAGTCAAACGAGTCAAACGAGTCAAACGAGTCAAACGAGTGTCACGTCCCGGGTGAGGTCTTTCAGGAACGATGACTATGGGGAAGGAGAAAGACAGCCGCGAATCTAAAATCCAGCACTCTGAGGTTTTGAGGGACTCAGGCGCGAATCTAAAATCCAGCACTCTGAGGTTTTGAGGGACTCAGGCGCGAATCTAAAATCCAGCACTCTGAGGTTTTGAGGGACTCAGGCGCGAATCTAAAATCCAGCACTCTGAGGTTTTGAGGGACTCAGGCGCGAATCTAAAATCCAGCACGCTGAGGGTTAAAGGAACTTAGGCGCGAATGTTAAATTCGTCACACTGAGGTCTTGAGGGACGTTAGGCGCGAATGTTAAATTCGTCACACTAAGGGTTTGGAAGGAACTTAGGCGCGAATGTTAAATTCGTCACACTGAGGGTTTGAGAGGGATTTAGGCGCGAATGTTAAATTCGTCACACTGAGGGTTTGAAAGGAACTTAGGCGCGAATGTTAAATTCGTCACACTGAGGGTTTGAAAGGGATTTAGGCGCGAATGTTAAATTCGTCACACTGCGAATTTGGAAGGAATTTAGGCGCGAATATTAAATCCGTCACGCTGAGAGTTTCTGGAGGTGATCAGGCGCGAATATTAAATTCGTCACTCAAATCGACCAGGGAAGGTAAATGTACACTTGGTGAACACCCGTTATGGCACTTCGTATTTGGTTTGGTTCTGGTAATAGGATTTACCGTTGCATTCGTGCCTAAGAAACCACGCTTAGTTTTTCTATGGATTTGCACGCTTCGTACAGCAATGTGTTTACAAATACTGGAAGCGCTCTCGCGAATCAGCTGTTGCGGCAGCTTGGTTTCGTTGGGAATCTTTATGACTTGAGGATACACACAATAATTCAAAACGTGGTTGAAAACAAAGCGGTTTATTAGCCTTGTTAAATCTTTTATGACATGCGTGAGGTCTGAGTGTTAACACATAACATTTATATAAATCACAATAAGAAAATATGAGTATGAGGTTCATAAATATAACCAAATGAAATTATATTAAGCGTAGATAAGTGTGAATGATCGCAATAAGCTTTAGAATATAATGTATTGAGAAATATGATGAGAATAGTAATGAAAATATATATATATAGAAAAGTATTTAACGAAATATTAAATAAACGCAATAAGCAATAGGTGGAATAAACGTTATTAATATAAAGAAATATGAGTAAATATGATATAGAAAGCAATAAGCGTTAGTAAGAAATATAATAATGAAATCAATAAGCATTAACAATATAAAATGGTATAAATGAGGATGATATGCCGTTGAACAATAAATGGTAATAATAATATTCGCTTACGGTAGTTGCCGTAGTACACTGATTTTTGGTATATTAACACTTTGTTTAATAATACTGTTAAGAGAAATGTAACGACGAAAGATAATTGAAGGAAGATCACTGATCAAAGAGGACCCGGCCTCGCAGGACCTCGTATTTATGTATTTCTACAGGAGCATTGCGGGGGTACGCGCGGTAAAGACCTTGACATATTTCGGGATAATACGCAGTAGGACTTCCAGGGTTTTTATAAACGGTGTGGCTATTAATAGACATATTTGTGTCACGTACGCCAAATATGCGTCGTAATTAGGTTTCTGGGGTTTTTATAACTGTAAAAGGAGATACTCAACTCATCGGATGGATTTCGGGTATTTTATAGGAAAGGGGTTAGAGTGGCTTGGACTCTGTGAGACGTAGAGGGGGGATTGAGACGTGGTCTCGATTTAAGAGGGATTTGTAACGAGGGACTTGTTTGAATTCGTTTTTGAGGGAATGATTCGTGCCTTGTAGGACGAATAGGCGAAGAGGGTTTTGTAACGATCATCTCGTGATGGGGACCACTAAGGTACATCAGCGAGGTGGACGTTGTATTGATCATCTTGTGTTGGTGACCGCTAAGGTGCAACATCAAGGTGATCGGTGATTGAGGAGATGGGGTAGGAGCTGAGTTTGATAGACTGTGGTGGAGTGATTTTGAGGTTTACTAATGGAATTTGGAATATGAACGCGCGAAAAATCGTGGGACGTCACACCTCCCCCCTTATATGAAGAAATGGGTTCATTTCTTCACACAGGGTCATGGTGTTTTGAAATGAGAAAAAACAAAAATAAAATGTAACTTGGAAATAACGAAAAATAAAATAAAATATATAGCCTATTGGTGAAAATAAATAAATAAAAAGATAAAGCCTATTTGGCGAAAATAAATAAATAAAAGATGTGATGAACCAAAAAATGTAAAAAAAAGGGAAAGAAAAATATTCATTTATATGAAAAAAAAATAAAAAAAAAAATAAATATAAAAATAAAGAATATACATATATATATATACATATGTACAAGGGAAAGATCGGGTTAGGAAGGAAAGAAGGAAGGATTTTCAGGGAATTAGAAAGGAGGAAAGGAATATTCAAGGGTTTGGAAGGAGGGGTCGTCCAGGATGAACGAGAGGTCGTGACCTTCTTGATAGAGGTCATCGAACCACCTTAGGAATTCGGGTGTCAGCTCCGTATGGTCCGGAACCTTGGTAGCTGACCCCGTATCCAGGATTTCAAGAACTCCTGGACAAGGAGGGATTACAAGGGGATGTTGGGAGATGGAGGGTTGGGAAGAGGACTGACACGCGGGAGGGGGACTGAAGAGTACCTCCTCGCCGGTCGGTGGAGGGCAGTTTTAGGGCGGTGGGTCAATCGGCGTCCCTGCCGGGGAGTCATCAATGACGATGAGCTGGATCGCCGGCTCTGCCTCCCTGATGATTGTCTCGGAGGTTATCCGGGGAAGGAGGGGCGACAAGCTTCTTCCCTCCTTCCTTGCCTGCTTCCTTAGCCATTTAATATGCCCCAGCCTCCTCTTGATTCCTCCTCCGTTAGACTTAGCCCCATTGGGGTGGTGGGCCCTTTTATGAGGCATTATATTTTTTCCTAGAATTCAATTGATTAATACAAATATTTTATATCGGGATTAGGGTCAACCGGGATCCTCGCGTAATCGACCAAGACGCGCTTTGTTCGCGTGTATGATTTTTGTTTTGCCTTTCCATGATATTTTTAAATTTTGCGAAGGGATCACTTCTAATATGGTGTGAGGGCCCGAGTATTGATCTCCGAATTTTCCTTTTTTCGGTTCTATAAGGACGAAAATTGGGTCATCCGGTTTAAAAGTCTCTTCGTTTATATTTCGATCATAATACTTTTTATACCGAAGTTTTGATTTGTTTAACTTTTCCGCAGCGGCGGTTTGTAATTCCTGCACCCTCGTACTCAAGTTCGAGAGGTACTGATTATAGGTTTCGTTTTCGAAGTCTTCGGGTACTCTTTTCCGGCTGGGTACCCGGGCTATTTTCCCAAATACTAACTCGTGTGGAGTGTAACCAGTGCCCTCATGGACGCTGGTATTATAAGAGAACGCGGCCAAATCGGTCCATTCGTCCCAGTCATCATATTTACTGATATACATTTTTAGATATTCCGTTAGGACGATGTGCGATCGCTCTAAAGAGCCGTTTGTCTGTGGGTGAAAGGCTGTGGTTCGAAATTGTTCGATTTTAAATTTTTGCGCGATAGCCTTCATGAATTTACTGGTGAAATTTGCTCCTTGGTCGGTGAGAATGGCTCTAGGAGCTCCGAATTGACAGATAAATTTCTTTATGAACGCATCTGCGATTTTTATTGACGTGGACTGTTTAAGGGGTACGCACACGAAATATTTTGTTAATAAATCTTGGATCGTTAATACATAGGTATTTCCTTCTCTAGTAGTAGGTAACGGTCCCACTATATCTAACGCAACTTTGTCGAAGGCTCGTCCAGGCGTGTCGGTAAGAATCATTGGTTGTTTGGTTTTGACGCGGACGAGTTTCTTCCGCTGACAATCCTCGCAATTTCTAATATAATCTTCTACGGCTTTCTTCATTCCTTTCCAAAAGTAGTAGTGTCTAATACGATTATATGTTTTGGTTACTCCTTTATGTCCAGCTAATGCAGATGCGTGATGTTCTGTAATAATATTTTGTCTTTTTGATTCCTCGGGGATTCGAACTATTTGTAAACATACCGTGACTTCAATGTCTTCCTCGTCGATGGTTTCGAGAATGTCCATAATGATATCTTGCCAGGTTAATTGGTCGATATTTGCTGTTTTAGCTATACTAAATGAGTATATTACGAGTTCTTTGATTATGTTTTTAAAGGAAGATAGAGCTTCACCCCAAGCTGTCGTGGTTAGGGGAGTATTCTGTGTTTCTTTTATGACTAACCCGATGAGAATTCGTCCTTTGTTACTTGTTACATGGGTCTTTCCCAAAGTGAGTTCGTTCGCTTCTTCTAATGTTCCAGTATCTAGTAGTTGTTTGGCTCCATTGTCGCAAGGTTTCCCATCGGCGCTTAAGAAGAAGATAAGCGTTTCTTTTCGTAAAGACAACGGGTCGCGACTGATCATTGGTATTGTTCTAATGTCCCTATCGGGGTCCGCTTCGTATGTCTCTTCCGGAGAATCGTTCAGCTCGATTAACGACGATTCTGAGTCTGTTGTTGATCCGTCTGATGCGTTGGATTCGACTTCGGAATCAGGGTCTTCCTGTTCCTGTGGTGTTGGAGATTGCGGAGGTGAAACGATTTGATGTGGAATATTAAATTCTTGTTCTTCTTCTTTTTCCTGGTCTTCCTTTTCTATGCCACTCATGGGTTCTGGTGCATTTACTGGGGAGACGTCCGGTGGTATTATTACAGGTGTTGGAGTTTTGCGCACCTTTCGGTGTGGTTGGATCCTCGTGGGTTTCGCCTTTGGGCGGTTGTTAGTTTCCTTGGTAGTTCGAGGCTTTTTACTAGGCACCCAATCATCATTGGTTTCCTCTCGTGGTCGTATAGGACATGTTCTCTTTACAGGAGGATTACGAGACAGGGCGTCGGCAAGTTTATTGCTTTTCCCTGGTTGATAGCGAATTTCGTAGTCGTATTCTGCTAACTTTAAACGCCACCTAACGAGACGTGACGTTGGATCTTTTACCCTATGTAACCAAATTAGGGGTTGGTGGTCAGTATATAATATAAATTTCTTTCCATATAAATAAGGTCGGAAGTACCTGACACAATAAACAATGGCTAGAAGTTCTTTTTCTATGGTTGCGTAGTTTATCTCTGCTTTGTTCAGGAGCCGAGAAGCATAAGCGATGGGTAACTCTTTTCCCGCGATATTTTGACTCAATATTCCTCCTATAGCAAATTCAGAAGCGTCGGTGGTAACATGGAATTCCAGGTCAAAATTCGGGTATTGCAGGATAGGTTCTTTCTGCAATGCTAACCTTAAGTGGTCAAAAGCCGTTTTCTGGGACGGTCCCCACTCGAATATTGTGTCTTTCTTTAATAGTTGGGTTAACGGACGAGCTATTTTAGAAAAGTCCGGGATAAACCTCCTATAATATCCGGTTAGTCCAAGGAATTGTTTGATTCCTTTTGGTGTACTTGGTGCCGGGTAGTTTCGGACGGCTTCAATTTTTCCCAGATCAGGTTTTACACCTTGCTCGGTGATTATGTGACCTAAATATGCGACTTCCTTGTGTAGGAATTTACATTTGGAAGGCTGAAGTTTAAGATTTGCTTCTCTTAGGCGTTGAGCAAGTTTTTTAAATTTAATCAGGTGTTCCGTGAGGGAACTCGCATAAAGGACGATATCGTCCAAGTAAACAAACATTTCCGTGCCCTGAAGTCCCGTAAGTGTGTGATCCATTAGGCGTTGGAAAGTTGCTGGTGCATTACATAACCCAAACGGCATTCTGACAAACTCATAATGTCCATGAGGTGTAGAAAAAGCCGTTTTAGGTGCATCTTCCGGTTTCATAGGGATTTGGTGAAATCCAGAAGCAAGGTCGAATACGGAGAAGTATTTTGCTCCTCCTAATTGGTCTAATATTTCGTTAATGTTTGGGAGTGGGTATGCATCAGGAACGGTCTTTTCGTTTAAATCCCTGAAGTCAATTACCATTCTCCACAAGAGTTCCCCATTGGGTCCTGGTTTTTTGGAGACGATCCAAATAGGTGAATTGTAGGGTGATAATGATGGCTTTATAATGTCGTTTGCTAGTAAATTCTTTACTTGTTTGTCTATTTCCTTCTTATGTACAGGAGGGAAGCGATATTGTTTAGTATTTACAGGCACTGGGTCCATTGTCTGGATCCCATGCTGGATAGCGTTTGTATGGCCTAACTTCTCGTCTGGTAGATGGAAGACGTCATGGTATTTACATAAAATTCCTTGGACATGAAGTTTTTCCTCCGGATTCATATGTTCCGTTGAAATTAATTTGAACACTTGTTCCATTCTTGTTGCAAGTTTTTCAGAGATTGTTGATACTTCCTCACCCGACGCCATAGTTAGAGACTCTTGAAATTTTAAGGGAAGGGTTGTTTCGGCATAATGCCCTGGGGATGAGAGCGAGTGTACCTTCGCGGGTACCTCTGAATGATGGATCGACGGATCCTGGGGAAAGAGGGGCTTGATTTTCGTTAGGGTTGGGATAGGAGTGACGCGTTTAGACGTCTTAGTCTCTTTCGGTCGTCTTTGTTTGGGTTCTGGAATCACAATTTCAAATTCTTCCAATTCAACAGTAGGCATAGTGATCGTTGTGTCCATTTCATTAGAATTTATAATTTGTAGGTACGCTTTGCCGTCCTGATTACGGACAAGAGCATTCCCTGCATGAATTCCAGTGCCTAAATCTAATCTAGGTAAATATCCTTCTTTTATGTCTGAATTTGATATATTTATAAAACAGACTGTTTTTGACCTGGCGGGTAATACGAGTTGATCTCTATTTACAAACGGAATAGAGTTCCCTTTGAACTCTAACTGTTTCTTTGAATAATGAATTGAAGCACTCTGCTTTATAAAGAATTCAGTTCCTAGTATTCCGTGTGGTTTGATTGGGAAATCATTTTCAACTACGTGAAACGTGACGTTGTTGCCCAATAGTGTTATGGTTATTGTTCCAAGGGTGTAGACGAGGTCTTTAGCGATCCCTCTTAATTGCACCTGTTGGTCGGTATTTATATCTCGAGGTTGTTTTATTGTTTGGATCTTTAATAGATTGACTTCAGAACCGGTGTCAATCATTAATTCTGGGGCCATTATAAAATCCGGTGATTGAATAATTACAGACGGGGCTTCTTTGACGGCATTCACCCATGCGGTAGCGATTCTAGTTTTGTTATCGGACGCGTTGCTGCTTGGCCCGTTCCACGGTACGCGTCCGCTGTTGACCGTAGGGGCAGAGCGTTTCCCGAATCTCGTTCCTGGGAGGTTCCAGGGTTTCCCTCATTGCGATTAAATATTCGTTTCCTACATTCAGAGATCAGATGTCCGGGCTTTTTGCAGTATCCACAGATACGCAATTCTGTAGGTCTTGAGGGCGGAGGTCGGGTTTTGTCCCAGTAAGGGGGCAAAGGGTTAGATGCCTGACTACCATATCCTGCGACGCGATTTGGAGGATACCTTTCGAATGTTTGTGGAGCGGTATCTTGATTAGTTCTGCAGGTCCGCGCATCGTGTCCTGTTTTATTACAGAGTTGACACGTTAATTTGGGGGCCTTTTGTTCTGAGAACCTCTGTCGATCCCTGTCGATTTTCTTATCTACGAGTACAGCTAATTCAAAAGCTTCATCGAGCGTTTCGAAATTATGTTGGAGAAATCTTGTTCGTATATGTGGAGGAAGGCCATCCACAAACGAGTCTAACGTTAGACGATCTAGGTCCTCGAGGTGATTCAGTGTAAAGTCGCGATAGTATTCTTTGTCCTCTTCCAAAATAGCGAATCGGAGGTCCTTGACGCGTGAGATGTAATCTAATATGTGTTCGTTGGTTCATTTGATTACGTTGGCGAGTTCTCCGCGATAGTGGTCCGACGTTTTTGCAGGGGAGAAGGTACGTTTAAGTTGTTTTATCAAATCATTTACGGAATCAAAGACCCGATCCTCAACCGCCAAGTACGCATGGTCTTGCAGCTTATTCGTCAACAACCTCGCTAGCTGAGGTTCAGCATGCGAGGGAACCAGAGCTTTAGCCCTATTGCAGGCTCTCGCGAATTGTAAAATGGATATGTTGTGACCGTTAAATTTTGGGACTGTTTCTACTGCGTCCTTTAATTTTATCTGGGGCGATGGACCCTGGTCCGGAATATTATTACTATTCATTGCTTCAGGAGTCTTATTGAAATTCAACACCGGTTTTCTATCAAAACGGGAGGAACCCGGTGTGGAAAAATTATTTGTATCTAGCGGGGGTGGAAGAAGTCTCTTCATCACTGCCTCAATACTCTGTATTCTATCGGAAACACCCTTAAACATGGGTTCGGACGGTCCGGTGCCTATGCCCGTATGCGTTTTACTTTCCGCAAATCTCGTGTGCAAATTGTCGGTTCCGGCTCGTTTCTCACCCAATTTTCGTAATTGTTCCATTATTTCGGCGGTCGCGATTTCTATAGCACCTTTGGAAGGTCCCGCGTCTTGGTCTATCACGTGGGGGTCGTCGATATCGCCGTGTTCAGACATTTTAAATTTAGTAAAATCTGTTATTTTAGGGTGGTTTAGGAGGTTTCCTATGTTTGAGCGTCCGGCAGTAGCTACTCAAAATCTATGGTATTCTCTACCCGGGTAGTTTATATCAAATCTGTTATAATTTTTCCTTATTCGACGGCAATGCTCTGTGCACGCGGCACGACTGCTAATAGGATGTAATTTAAACAGAAGGTTTTTGCAACAAGGGCATTCAGGGAATGTATCGTTAGGTTGGTGGTAGTGCACTTGATATATCTCGTCTATATCCACCGGATTTGAATTAAAACAGTTTAGGCAAATTTTTCTGCCTTCCGTGGTCGTTGCTACGCCTCCAGAAACACAAATCAATTTATTTGAGTCTGATAATACAGCCCGTAGTCTGCGGCTTGGGTAATTTAACGTGTTTTGATTTTGACGGGTATCGCTCATGTTAGATGTCGACTTTAGTTCCTATTCGAAAGGAAATACCATTCGGTGCACCTGGCACAATTGGTTGCAGGACGTACTTGTAACAGAAAGTTATTGCACCGCGGGCAATTAGGGAATGTATGGGGCGTATTTAAAATATGGATTTGATACGTTGTCACCGTATTTGTTGGGTCTCGCAGGGAACAGTCTAAGCAAATTTCGTCGTCTTCGTTATTTGCTACAATGGTCCCGGAAACACAGATCATCCACTGTATGGACGCCGTCGAATTTTGAAATTGGCGGCTCCTGTAGGCTGGTTTCCACGGACTAACGTATTCTGTGTACATGCTTAATAGGCAATTGTGGGTACCGTTTGTTAGGGAATTTATTCCTATCGACAGTTGACGGATCCCACCGCTGTCACCAAAAATATGTCACGTCCCGGGTGAGGTCTTTCAGGAACGATGACTATGGGGAAGGAGAAAGACAGGCGCGAATCTAAAATCCAGCACTCTGAGGTTTTGAGGGACTCAGGCGCGAATCTAAAATCCAGCACTCTGAGGTTTTGAGGGACTCAGGCGCGAATCTAAAATCCAGCACTCTGAGGTTTTGAGGGACTCAGGCGCGAATCTAAAATCCAGCACTCTGAGGTTTTGAGGGACTCAGGCGCGAATCTAAAATCCAGCACGCTGAGGGTTAAAGGAACTTAGGCGCGAATGTTAAATTCGTCACACTGAGGTCTTGAGGGACGTTAGGCGCGAATGTTAAATTCGTCACACTAAGGGTTTGGAAGGAACTTAGGCGCGAATGTTAAATTCGTCACACTGAGGGTTTGAGAGGGATTTAGGCGCGAATGTTAAATTCGTCACACTGAGGGTTTGAAAGGAACTTAGGCGCGAATGTTAAATTCGTCACACTGAGGGTTTGAAAGGGATTTAGGCGCGAATGTTAAATTCGTCACACTGCGAATTTGGAAGGAATTTAGGCGCGAATATTAAATCCGTCACGCTGAGAGTTTCTGGAGGTGATCAGGCGCGAATATTAAATTCGTCACTCAAATCGACCAGGGAAGGTAAATGTACACTTGGTGAACACCCGTTATGGCACTTCGTATTTGGTTTGGTTCTGGTAATAGGATTTACCGTTGCATTCGTGCCTAAGAAACCACGCTTAGTTTTTCTATGGATTTGCACGCTTCGTACAGCAATGTGTTTACAAATACTGGAAGCGCTCTCGCGAATCAGCTGTTGCGGCAGCTTGGTTTCGTTGGGAATCTTTATGACTTGAGGATACACACAATAATTCAAAACGTGGTTGAAAACAAAGCGGTTTATTAGCCTTGTTAAATCTTTTATGACATGCGTGAGGTCTGAGTGTTAACACATAACATTTATATAAATCACAATAAGAAAATATGAGTATGAGGTTCATAAATATAACCAAATGAAATTATATTAAGCGTAGATAAGTGTGAATGATCGCAATAAGCTTTAGAATATAATGTATTGAGAAATATGATGAGAATAGTAATGAAAATATATATATATAGAAAAGTATTTAACGAAATATTAAATAAACGCAATAAGCAATAGGTGGAATAAACGTTATTAATATAAAGAAATATGAGTAAATATGATATAGAAAGCAATAAGCGTTAGTAAGAAATATAATAATGAAATCAATAAGCATTAACAATATAAAATGGTATAAATGAGGATGATATGCCGTTGAACAATAAATGGTAATAATAATATTCGCTTACGGTAGTTGCCGTAGTACACTGATTTTTGGTATATTAACACTTTGTTTAATAATACTGTTAAGAGAAATGTAACGACGAAAGATAATTGAAGGAAGATCACTGATCAAAGAGGACCCGGCCTCGCAGGACCTCGTATTTATGTATTTCTACAGGAGCATTGCGGGGGTACGCGCGGTAAAGACCTTGACATATTTCGGGATAATACGCAGTAGGACTTCCAGGGTTTTTATAAACGGTGTGGCTATTAATAGACATATTTGTGTCACGTACGCCAAATATGCGTCGTAATTAGGTTTCTGGGGTTTTTATAACTGTAAAAGGAGATACTCAACTCATCGGATGGATTTCGGGTATTTTATAGGAAAGGGGTTAGAGTGGCTTGGACTCTGTGAGACGTAGAGGGGGGATTGAGACGTGGTCTCGATTTAAGAGGGATTTGTAACGAGGGACTTGTTTGAATTCGTTTTTGAGGGAATGATTCGTGCCTTGTAGGACGAATAGGCGAAGAGGGTTTTGTAACGATCATCTCGTGATGGGGACCACTAAGGTACATCAGCGAGGTGGACGTTGTATTGATCATCTTGTGTTGGTGACCGCTAAGGTGCAACATCAAGGTGATCGGTGATTGAGGAGATGGGGTAGGAGCTGAGTTTGATAGACTGTGGTGGAGTGATTTTGAGGTTTACTAATGGAATTTGGAATATGAACGCGCGAAAAATCGTGGGACGTCACACGAGTCAAACGAGTCAAACGAGTCAAACGAGTCAAACGAGTCAAACGAGTCAAACGAGTCAAACGAGTCAAACGAGTCAAACGAGTCAAACGAGTCAAACGAGTCAAACGAGTCAAACGAGTCAAACGAGTCCAACGAGCCAAACGAGCCAAACGAGCCAAACGAGCCAAACGAGCCAAACGAGCTAAACGAGCTAAACGAGTCAAACGAGTCAAACGAGTCAAACGAGTCAAAGGAGGCAAACGAGTTAAACGAGTCAAACGAGTCAAACGAGTCAAACGGGTCAAGCCAGTCAAGCGAGCCAAGCGAGCCAAGCGAGCCAAGCGAGCCAAGCGAGCCAAGCGAGCCAAGCGAGCCAAGCGAGCCAAGCGAGCCAAGCGAACCAAGCGAGCCAAGCGAGCCAAGCGAGCCAAGCGAGCCAAGCGAGCCAAGCGAGCCAAGCGAGCCAAGCGAGCCAAGCGAGCCAAGCGAGCCAAGCGAGCCAAGCGAGCCAAGCGACCCAAGCGAGCCAAGCGAGCCAAGCGAGCCAAGCGAGCCAAGCGAGTCAAACGAGTCAAACGAGTCAGTCGAGTCAGTTGAGTCAGTCGAGTCAGTCGAGTCAGTCGAGTCAAACGACTCAATCGAGTCAGACGACTCAAACGACTCAAACGAGAGAAACGAGTCAAACGAGTCAAACGACTCAAACGAGAGAAACGAGCCAAACGAGTCAAAGGAGTCAAACGAGTCAAACGAGTCAAACGAGTCAAACGAGTCAAACGAGTCAAACGAGTCAAACGAGTCAAACGAGTCAAACGAGTCGAACGAGTCAAGCGAGTCAAGCGAGTCAAGCGAGTCAAGCTAGCCAAGCGAGCCAAGCGAGCCAATCGAGCCAAGCGAGCCAAGCGAGCCAAGCGTGCCAAGCGAGCCAAGCGAGCCAAGCGAGCCCAGCGAGCCAAGCGAGCCAAGCGAGCCAAGCGAGCCAAGCGAGCCAAGCGAGCCAAGCGAGCCAAGCGAGCCAAGCGAGGCAAACGAGCCAAACGAGCCAAACGAGTCAAGCGAGCCAAGCGAGCCAAGCGAGCCAAGCGAGCCAAGCGAGCCAAGCGAGCCAAGCGAGCCAAGCGAGCCAAGCGAGCCAAACGAGTCAAACGAGTCAAACGAGTCAAACGAGTCAAACGAGTCAAACGAGTCAAACGAGTCAAACGAGTCAAACGAGTCAAACGAGTCAAACGAGTCAAACGAGTCAAACGAGTCAAACGAGTCAAACGAGTCAAACGAGTCAAACGAGTCAAACGAGTCCAACGAGCCAAACGAGCCAAACGAGCCAAACGAGCCAAACGAGCCAAACGAGCCAAACGAGTCAAACGAGTCAAACGAGTCAAACGAGTCAAACGAGTCAAACGAGTCAAACGAGTCAAACGAGTCAAACGAGTCAAAGGAGGCAAGCGAGCCAAGCGAGCCAAGCGAGCCAAGCGTGTCAAGCGTGTCAAACGAGTCAGTCGAGTCAAACGAGTCAGACGAGTCAGTCGAGTCAAACGACTCAATCGAGTCAGACGACTCAAACGACTCAAACGAGAGAAACGAGCCAAACGAGTCAAAGGAGTCAAACGACTCAAACGAGTCAAACGAGTCAAAGGAGGCAAACGAGTCAAAGGAGGCAAACGAGTCAAACGAGTTAAACGAGTCAAACGAGTCAAACGGGTCAACCGAGTCAAGCGAGCCAAGCGAGCCAAGCGTGCCAAGCGAGCCAAACGAGCCAAGCGAGCCAAGCGAGTCAAACGAGTCAAACGAGTGAAACGAGTGAAACGAGTGTAACGAGTCAAACGGGTCAAACGGATCAAGCGAGTCAAACGGGTCAAGCGAGTCAAGCGAGTCAAGCGAGTCAAGCGAGTCAAGCGAGTCAATCGAGTCAAAGGAGGCAAACGAGTCAAACGAGTGAAACGAGTGTAACGAGTCAAACGGGTCAAACGGGTCAAGCGAGTCAAACGACTCAAACGAGTCAAAGGAGGCAAACGAGTCAAACGAGTTAAACGAGTCAAACGAGTCAAACGGGTCAAGCGAGTCAAACGGGTCAAGCGAGTCAAGCGAGTCAAGCGAGTCAAGCGAGTCAAGCGAGTCAATCGAGTCAAAGGAGGCAAACGAGTCAAACGAGTGAAACGAGTGTAACGAGTCAAACGGGTCAAACGGGTCAAGCGAGTCAAACGGGTCAAGCGAGTCAAGCGAGTCAAGCGAGTCAAGCGAGTCAAGCGAGTCAAGCGAGTCAAACGAGTCAAACGAGTCAAACGAGTCAAACGAGTCAAACGAGTCAAACGAGTCAAACGAGTCAAACGAGTCAAACGAGTCAAACGAGTCAAACGAGTCAAACGAGTCAAACGAGTCAAACGAGTCAAACGAGTCAAACGAGTCAAACGAGTCAAACGAGTCAAACGAGTCAAACGAGTCAAACGAGTCAAACGAGTCAAACGAGTCAAACGAGTCAAACGAGTCAAACGAGTCAAACGACTCAAACGAGTCAAACGACTCAAACGAGAGAAACGAGCCAAACGAGTCAAAGGAGTCAAACGAGTCAAACGAGTCAAACGAGTCTAACGAGTCAAAGGAGTCAAACGAGTCAAACGAGTCAAACGAGTCAAAGGAGGCAAACGAGTCAAACGAGTCAAACGAGTCAAACGAGTCAAACGAGTCAAACGAGTCAAACGAGTCAAACGAGTCAAACGAGTCAAACGAGTCAAACGAGTCAAACGAGTCAAACGAGTCAAACGAGTCAAACGAGTCAAACGAGCCAAACGAGCCAAACGAGCCAAACGAGCCAAACGAGCCAAACGAGCCAAACGAGCCAAACGAGTCAAAGGAGTCAAACGAGTCAAACGAGTCAAACGAGTCAAAGGAGTCAAAGGAGTCAAAGGAGTCAAAGGAGTCAAAGGAGTCAAAGGAGTCAAAGGAGTCAAAGGAGTCAAAGGAGTCAAAGGAGTCAAAGGAGTCAAAGGAGTCAAAGGAGTCAAAGGAGTCAAAGGAGTCAAAGGAGTCAAAGGAGTCAAAGGAGTCAAAGGAGTCAAAGGAGTCAAAGGAGTCAAAGGAGTCAAAGGAGTCAAAGGAGTCAAAGGAGTCAAAGGAGTCAAAGGAGTCAAAGGAGTCAAAGGAGTCAAAGGAGTCAAAGGAGTCAAAGGAGTCAAAGGAGTCAAAGGAGTCAAAGGAGTCAAAGGAGTCAAAGGAGTCAAAGGAGTCAAAGGAGTCAAAGGAGTCAAAGGAGTCAAAGGAGTCAAAGGAGTCAAAGGAGTCAAAGGAGTCAAAGGAGTCAAAGGAGTCAAAGGAGTCAAAGGAGTCAAAGGAGTCAAAGGAGTCAAAGGAGTCAAAGGAGTCAAAGGAGTCAAAGGAGTCAAAGGAGTCAAACGAGTCAAACGAGTCAAACGAGTCAAACGAGTCAAAGGAGTCAAAGGAGTCAAACGAGTCAAACGAGTCAAACGAGTCAAACGAGTCAAAGGAGTCAAACGAGTCAAAGGAGTCAAAGGAGTCAAAGGAGTCAAAGGAGTCAAAGGAGTCAAAGGAGTCAAAGGAGTCAAAGGAGTCAAAGGAGTCAAAGGAGTCAAAGGAGTCAAAGGAGTCAAAGGAGTCAAAGGAGTCAAACGAGTCAAACGAGTCAAACGAGTCAAACGAGTCAAACGAGTCAAACGAGTCAAACGAGTCAAACGAGTCAAACGAGTCAAACGAGTCAAACGAGTCAAACGAGTCAAACGAGTCAAACGAGTCAAACGAGTCAAACGAGTCAAACGAGTCAAACGAGTCAAACGAGTCAAACGAGTCAAACGAGTCAAACGAGTCAAACGAGTCAAACGAGTCAAACGAGTCAAACGAGTCAAACGAGTCAAACGAGTCAAACGAGTCAAACGAGTCAAACGAGTCAAACGAGTCAAACGAGTCAAACGAGTCAAACGAGTCAAACGAGTCAAACGAGTCAAACGAGTCAAACGAGTCAAACGAGTCAAACGAGTCAAACGAGTCAAACGAGTCAAACGAGTCAAACGAGTCAAACGAGTCAAACGAGTCAAACGAGTCAAACGAGTCAAACGAGTCAAACGAGTCAAACGAGTCAAACGAGTCAAACGAGTCAAACGAGTCAAACGAGTCAAACGAGTCAAACGAGTCAAACGAGTCAAACGAGTCAAACGAGTCAAACGAGTCAAACGAGTCAAACGAGTCAAACGAGTCAAACGAGTCAAACGAGTCAAACGAGTCAAACGAGTCAAACGAGTCAAACGAGTCAAACGAGTCAAACGAGTCAAACGAGTCAAACGAGTCAAACGAGTCAAACGAGTCAAACGAGTCAAACGAGTCAAACGAGTCAAACGAGTCAAACGAGTCAAACGAGTCAAACGAGTCAAACGAGTCAAACGAGTCAAACGAGTCAAACGAGTCAAACGAGTCAAACGAGTCAAACGAGTCAAACGAGTCAAACGAGTCAAACGAGTCAAACGAGTCAAACGAGTCAAACGAGTCAAACGAGTCAAACGAGTCAAACGAGTCAAACGAGTCAAACGAGTCAAACGAGTCAAACGAGTCAAACGAGTCAAACGAGTCAAACGAGTCAAACGAGTCAAACGAGTCAAACGAGTCAAACGAGTAAAACGAGTAAAACGAGTCAAACGAGTCAAACGAGTCAAACGAGTCAAACGAGTCAAACGAGTCAAACGAGTCAAACGACTCAAACGAGTCAAACGAGAGAAACGAGCCAAACGAGTCAAAGGAGTCAAACGAGTCAAACGAGTCAAAGGAGTCAAACGAGTCAAACGAGTCAAAGGAGGCAAACGAGTTAAACGTGTCAAACGAGTCAAACGAGTCAAACGGGTCAAGCGAGTCAAGCGAGCCAAGCGAGCCAAGCGAGCCAAGCGAGGCAAGCGTGCCAAACGAGCCAAGCGAGCCAAGCGAGCCAAGCGAGCCAAGCGAGCCAAGCGAGCCAAGCGAGCCAAGCGAGCCAAGCGAGCCAAGGGAGCCAAGCGAGCCAAGCGAGCCAAGCGAGCCAAGCGAGCCAAGCGAGCCAAGCGAGCCAAGCGAGTCAAACGAGTCAAACGAGTCAGTCGAGTCAGTTGAGTCAGTCGAGTCAGTCGATTCAGTCGAGTCAAACGACTCAATCGAGTCGGACGACTCAAACGACTCAAACGAGAGAAACGAGTCAAACGAGTCAAACGAGTCAAACGAGTCAAACGAGTCAAACGAGTCAAACGAGTCAAACGAGTCAAACGAGTCAAACGAGTCAAACGAGTCAAACGAGTCAAACGAGTCAAACGAGTCAAACGAGTCAAACGAGTCAAACGAGTCAAACGAGTCAAACGAGTCAAACGAGTCAAACGAGTCAAACGAGTCAAACGAGTCAAACGAGTCAAACGAGTCAAACGAGTCAAACGAGTCAAACGAGTCAAACGAGTCAAACGAGTCAAACGGGTCAAACGGGTCAAGCGAGCCAAGCGAGCCAAGCGAGCCAAGCGAGGCAAGCGTGCCAAACGAGCCAAGCGAGCCAAGCGAGCCAAGCGAGCCAAGCGAGCCAAGCGAGCCAAGCGAGCCAAGCGAGCCAAGCGAGCCAAGGGAGCCAAGCGAGCCAAGCGAGCCAAGCGAGCCAAGCGAGCCAAGCGAGCCAAGCGAGCCAAGCGAGTCAAACGAGTCAAACGAGTCAGTCGAGTCAGTTGAGTCAGTCGAGTCAGTCGATTCAGTCGAGTCAAACGACTCAATCGAGTCGGACGACTCAAACGACTCAAACGAGAGAAACGAGTCAAACGAGTCAAACGAGTCAAACGAGTCAAACGAGTCAAACGAGTCAAACGAGTCAAACGAGTCAAACGAGTCAAACGAGTCAAACGAGTCAAACGAGTCAAACGAGTCAAACGAGTCAAACGAGTCAAACGAGTCAAACGAGTCAAACGAGTCAAACGAGTCAAACGAGTCAAACGAGTCAAACGAGTCAAACGAGTCAAACGAGTCAAACGAGTCAAACGAGTCAAACGAGTCAAACGAGTCAAACGAGTCAAACGAGTCAAACGAGTCAAACGAGTCAAACGAGTCAAACGAGTCAAACGAGTCAAACGAGTCAAACGAGTCAAACGAGTCAAACGAGTCAAACGAGTCAAACGAGTCAAACGAGTCAAACGAGTCAAACGAGTCAAACGAGTCAAACGAGTCAAACGAGTCAAACGAGTCAAACGAGTCAAACGAGTCAAACGAGTCAAACGAGTCAAACGAGTCAAACGAGTCAAACGAGTCAAACGAGTCAAACGAGTCAAACGAGTCAAACGAGTCAAACGAGTCAAACGAGTCAAACGAGTCAAACGAGTCAAACGAGTCAAACGAGTCAAACGAGTCAAACGAGTCAAACGAGTCAAACGAGTCAAACGAGTCAAACGAGTCAAACGAGTCAAACGAGTCAAACGAGTCAAACGAGTCAAACGAGTCAAACGAGTCAAACGAGTCAAACGAGTCAAACGAGCCAAACGAGCCAAACGAGCCAAACGAGCCAAACGAGCCAAACGAGCCAAACGAGCCAAACGAGTCAAAGGAGTCAAACGAGTCAAACGAGTCAAACGAGTCAAAGGAGTCAAAGGAGTCAAAGGAGTCAAAGGAGTCAAAGGAGTCAAAGGAGTCAAAGGAGTCAAAGGAGTCAAAGGAGTCAAAGGAGTCAAAGGAGTCAAAGGAGTCAAAGGAGTCAAAGGAGTCAAAGGAGTCAAAGGAGTCAAAGGAGTCAAAGGAGTCAAAGGAGTCAAAGGAGTCAAAGGAGTCAAAGGAGTCAAAGGAGTCAAAGGAGTCAAAGGAGTCAAAGGAGTCAAAGGAGTCAAAGGAGTCAAAGGAGTCAAAGGAGTCAAAGGAGTCAAAGGAGTCAAAGGAGTCAAAGGAGTCAAAGGAGTCAAAGGAGTCAAAGGAGTCAAAGGAGTCAAAGGAGTCAAAGGAGTCAAAGGAGTCAAAGGAGTCAAAGGAGTCAAAGGAGTCAAAGGAGTCAAAGGAGTCAAAGGAGTCAAAGGAGTCAAAGGAGTCAAAGGAGTCAAAGGAGTCAAAGGAGTCAAAGGAGTCAAAGGAGTCAAAGGAGTCAAACGAGTCAAACGAGTCAAACGAGTCAAACGAGTCAAACGAGTCAAAGGAGTCAAAGGAGTCAAACGAGTCAAACGAGTCAAACGAGTCAAAGGAGTCAAACGAGTCAAAGGAGTCAAAGGAGTCAAAGGAGTCAAAGGAGTCAAAGGAGTCAAAGGAGTCAAAGGAGTCAAAGGAGTCAAAGGAGTCAAAGGAGTCAAAGGAGTCAAAGGAGTCAAAGGAGTCAAAGGAGTCAAAGGAGTCAAACGAGTCAAACGAGTCAAACGAGTCAAACGAGTCAAACGAGTCAAACGAGTCAAACGAGTCAAACGAGTCAAACGAGTCAAACGAGTCAAACGAGTCAAACGAGTCAAACGAGTCAAACGAGTCAAACGAGTCAAACGAGTCAAACGAGTCAAACGAGTCAAACGAGTCAAACGAGTCAAACGAGTCAAACGAGTCAAACGAGTCAAACGAGTCAAACGAGTCAAACGAGTCAAACGAGTCAAACGAGTCAAACGAGTCAAACGAGTCAAACGAGTCAAACGAGTCAAACGAGTCAAACGAGTCAAACGAGTCAAACGAGTCAAACGAGTCAAACGAGTCAAACGAGTCAAACGAGTCAAACGAGTCAAACGAGTCAAACGAGTCAAACGAGTCAAACGAGTCAAACGAGTCAAACGAGTCAAACGAGTCAAACGAGTCAAACGAGTCAAACGAGTCAAACGAGTCAAACGAGTCAAACGAGTCAAACGAGTCAAACGAGTCAAACGAGTCAAACGAGTCAAACGAGTCAAACGAGTCAAACGAGTCAAACGAGTCAAACGAGTCAAACGAGTCAAACGAGTCAAACGAGTCAAACGAGTCAAACGAGTCAAACGAGTCAAACGAGTCAAACGAGTCAAACGAGTCAAACGAGTCAAACGAGTCAAACGAGTCAAACGAGTCAAACGAGTCAAACGAGTCAAACGAGTCAAACGAGTCAAACGAGTCAAACGAGTCAAACGAGTCAAACGAGTCAAACGAGTCAAACGAGTCAAACGAGTCAAACGAGTCAAACGAGTCAAACGAGTCAAACGAGTCAAACGAGTCAAACGAGTCAAACGAGTCAAACGAGTCAAACGAGTCAAACGAGTCAAACGAGTCAAACGAGTCAAACGAGTCAAACGAGTCAAACGAGTCAAACGAGTCAAACGAGTCAAACGAGTCAAACGAGTCAAACGAGTCAAACGAGTCAAACGAGTAAAACGAGTCAAACGAGTCAAACGAGTCAAACGAGTCAAACGAGTCAAACGAGTCAAACGAGTCAAACGAGTCAAACGAGTCAAACGAGTCAAACGAGTCAAACGACTCAAACGAGTCAAACGAGAGAAACGAGCCAAACGAGTCAAAGGAGTCAAACGAGTCAAACGAGTCAAAGGAGTCAAACGAGTCAAACGAGTCAAAGGAGGCAAACGAGTTAAACGTGTCAAACGAGTCAAACGAGTCAAACGGGTCAAGCGAGTCAAGCGAGCCAAGCGAGCCAAGCGAGCCAAGCGAGGCAAGCGTGCCAAACGAGCCAAGCGAGCCAAGCGAGCCAAGCGAGCCAAGCGAGCCAAGCGAGCCAAGCGAGCCAAGCGAGCCAAGCGAGCCAAGGGAGCCAAGCGAGCCAAGCGAGCCAAGCGAGCCAAGCGAGCCAAGCGAGCCAAGCGAGCCAAGCGAGTCAAACGAGTCAAACGAGTCAGTCGAGTCAGTTGAGTCAGTCGAGTCAGTCGATTCAGTCGAGTCAAACGACTCAATCGAGTCGGACGACTCAAACGACTCAAACGAGAGAAACGAGTCAAACGAGTCAAACGAGTCAAACGAGTCAAACGAGTCAAACGAGTCAAACGAGTCAAACGAGTCAAACGAGTCAAACGAGTCAAACGAGTCAAACGAGTCAAACGAGTCAAACGAGTCAAACGAGTCAAACGAGTCAAACGAGTCAAACGAGTCAAACGAGTCAAACGAGTCAAACGAGTCAAACGAGTCAAACGAGTCAAACGAGTCAAACGAGTCAAACGAGTCAAACGAGTCAAACGAGTCAAACGAGTCAAACGAGTCAAACGGGTCAAACGGGTCAAGCGAGCCAAGCGAGCCAAGCGAGCCAAGCGAGGCAAGCGTGCCAAACGAGCCAAGCGAGCCAAGCGAGCCAAGCGAGCCAAGCGAGCCAAGCGAGCCAAGCGAGCCAAGCGAGCCAAGCGAGCCAAGGGAGCCAAGCGAGCCAAGCGAGCCAAGCGAGCCAAGCGAGCCAAGCGAGCCAAGCGAGCCAAGCGAGTCAAACGAGTCAAACGAGTCAGTCGAGTCAGTTGAGTCAGTCGAGTCAGTCGATTCAGTCGAGTCAAACGACTCAATCGAGTCGGACGACTCAAACGACTCAAACGAGAGAAACGAGTCAAACGAGTCAAACGAGTCAAACGAGTCAAACGAGTCAAACGAGTCAAACGAGTCAAACGAGTCAAACGAGTCAAACGAGTCAAACGAGTCAAACGAGTCAAACGAGTCAAACGAGTCAAACGAGTCAAACGAGTCAAACGAGTCAAACGAGTCAAACGAGTCAAACGAGTCAAACGAGTCAAACGAGTCAAACGAGTCAAACGAGTCAAACGAGTCAAACGAGTCAAACGAGTCAAACGAGTCAAACGAGTCAAACGAGTCAAACGAGTCAAACGAGTCAAACGAGTCAAACGAGTCAAACGAGTCAAACGAGTCAAACGAGTCAAACGAGTCAAACGAGTCAAACGAGTCAAACGAGTCAAACGAGTCAAACGAGTCAAACGAGTCAAACGAGTCAAACGAGTCAAACGAGTCAAACGAGTCAAACGAGTCAAACGAGTCAAACGAGTCAAACGAGTCAAACGAGTCAAACGAGTCAAACGAGTCAAACGAGTCAAACGAGTCAAACGAGTCAAACGAGTCAAACGAGTCAAACGAGTCAAACGAGTCAAACGAGTCAAACGAGTCAAACGAGTCAAACGAGTCAAACGAGTCAAACGAGTCAAACGAGTCAAACGAGTCAAACGAGTCAAACGAGTCAAACGAGTCAAACGAGTCAAACGAGTCAAACGAGTCAAACGAGTCAAACGAGTCAAACGAGTCAAACGAGTCAAACGAGTCAAACGAGTCAAACGAGTCAAACGAGTCAAACGAGTCAAACGAGTCAAACGAGTCAAACGAGTCAAACGAGTCAAACGAGTCAAACGAGTCAAACGAGTCAAACGAGTCAAACGAGTCAAACGAGTCAAACGAGTCAAACGAGTCAAACGAGTCAAACGAGTCAAACGAGTCAAACGAGTCAAACGAGTCAAACGAGTCAAACGAGTCAAACGAGTCAAACGAGTCAAACGAGTCAAACGAGTCAAACGAGTCAAACGAGTCAAACGAGTCAAACGAGTCAAACGAGTCAAACGAGTCAAACGAGTCAAACGAGTCAAACGAGTCAAACGAGTCAAACGAGTCAAACGAGTCAAACGAGTCAAACGAGTCAAACGAGTCAAACGAGTCAAACGAGTCAAACGAGTCAAACGAGTCAAACGAGTCAAACGAGTCAAACGAGTCAAACGAGTCAAACGAGTCAAACGAGTCAAACGAGTCAAACGAGTCAAACGAGTCAAACGAGTCAAACGAGTCAAACGAGTCAAACGAGTCAAACGAGTCAAACGAGTCAAGCGAGTCAAGCGAGTCAAACGAGTCAAACGAGTCAAACGAGTCAAGCGAGTCAAGCGAGTCAAGCGAGTCAAGCGAGTCAAGCGAGTCAAGCGAGTCAAGCGAGTCAAGCGAGTCAAGCGAGTCAAGCGAGTCAAGCGAGTCAAGCGAGTCAAGCGAGTCAAGCGAGTCAAGCGAGTCAAACGAGTCAAACGAGTCAAACGAGTCAAACGAGTCAAACGAGTCAAACGAGTCAAACGAGTCAAACGAGTCAAACGAGTCAAACGAGTCAAACGAGTCAAACGAGTCAAACGAGTCAAACGAGTCAAACGAGTCAAACGAGTCAAACGAGTCAAACGAGTCAAACGAGTCAAACGAGTCAAACGAGTCAAACGAGTCAAACGAGTCAAACGAGTCAAACGAGTCAAACGAGTCAAACGAGTCAAACGAGTCAAACGAGTCAAACGAGTCAAACGAGTCAAACGAGTCAAACGAGTCAAACGAGTCAAACGAGTCAAACGAGTCAAACGAGTCAAACGAGTCAAACGAGTCAAACGAGTCAAACGAGTCAAACGAGTCAAACGAGTCAAACGAGTCAAACGAGTCAAACGAGTCAAACGAGTCAAACGAGTCAAACGAGTCAAACGAGTCAAACGAGTCAAACGAGTCAAACGAGTCAAACGAGTCAAACGAGTCAAACGAGTCAAACGAGTCAAACGAGTCAAACGAGTCAAACGAGTCAAACGAGTCAAACGAGTCAAACGAGTCAAACGAGTCAAACGAGTCAAACGAGTCAAACGAGTCAAACGAGTGAAACGAGTCAAACGAGTGAAACGGGTCGAACAGGACAATCGAGTCAAACGAGTCAAACGAGTGAAACGAGTCAAACGAGTCAAACGAGTCAAACGAGTAAAACGAGTGAAACGAGTGAAACGAGTCAATCGAGTCAAACGAGTCAAACGAGTCAAACGAGTTACTCGAGTCAATCGGGTCAAGCGAGTCAAACGAGTCAAACGAGTCAAACGAGTCAAACGAGTCAAACGAGTCAAACGAGTCAAACGAGTCAAACGAGTCAAACGAGTCAAACGAGTCAAACGAGTCAAACGAGTCAAACGAGTCAAACGAGTCAAACGAGTCAAACGAGTCAAACGAGTCAAACGAGTCAAACGAGTCAAACGAGTCAAACGAGTCAAACGAGTCAAACGAGTCAAACGAGTCAAACGAGTCAAACGAGTCAAACGAGTCAAACGAGTCAAACGAGTCAAACGAGTCAAACGAGTCAAACGAGTCAAACGAGTCAAACGAGTCAAACGAGTCAAACGAGTCAAACGAGTCAAACGAGTCAAACGAGTCAAACGAGTCAAACGAGTCAAACGAGTCAAACGAGTCAAACGAGTCAAACGAGTCAAACGAGTCAAACGAGTCAAACGAGTCAAACGAGTCAAACGAGTCAAACGAGTCAAACGAGTCAAACGAGTCAAACGAGTCAAACGAGTCAAACGAGTCAAACGAGTCAAACGAGTCAAACGAGTCAAACGAGTCAAACGAGTCAAACGAGTCAAACGAGTCAAACGAGTCAAACGAGTCAAACGAGTCAAACGAGTCAAACGAGTCAAACGAGTCAAACGAGTCAAACGAGTCAAACGAGTCAAACGAGTCAAACGAGTCAAACGAGTCAAACGAGTCAAACGAGTCAAACGAGTCAAACGAGTCAAACGAGTCAAACGAGTCAAACGAGTCAAACGAGTCAAACGAGTCAAACGAGTCAAACGAGTCAAACGAGTCAAACGAGTCAAACGAGTCAAACGAGTCAAACGAGTCAAACGAGTCAAACGAGTCAAACGAGTCAAACGAGTCAAACGAGTCAAACGAGTCAAACGAGTCAAACGAGTCAAACGAGTCAAACGAGTCAAACGAGTCAAACGAGTCAAACGAGTCAAACGAGTCAAACGAGTCAAACGAGTCAAACGAGTCAAACGAGTCAAACGAGTCAAACGAGTCAAACGAGTCAAACGAGTCAAACGAGTCAAACGAGTCAAACGAGTCAAACGAGTCAAACGAGTCAAACGAGTCAAACGAGTCAAACGAGTCAAACGAGTCAAACGAGTCAAACGAGTCAAACGAGTCAAACGAGTCAAACGAGTCAAACGAGTCAAACGAGTCAAACGAGTCAAACGAGTCAAACGAGTCAAACGAGTCAAACGAGTCAAACGAGTCAAACGAGTCAAACGAGTCAAACGAGTCAAACGAGTCAAACGAGTCAAACGAGTCAAACGAGTCAAACGAGTCAAACGAGTCAAACGAGTCAAACGAGTCAAACGAGTCAAACGAGTCAAACGAGTCAAACGAGTCAAACGAGTCAAACGAGTCAAACGAGTCAAACGAGTCAAACGAGTCAAACGAGTCAAACGAGTCAAACGAGTCAAACGAGTCAAACGAGTCAAACGAGTCAAACGAGTCAAACGAGTCAAACGAGTCAAACGAGTCAAACGAGTCAAACGAGTCAAACGAGTCAAACGAGTCAAACGAGTCAAACGAGTCAAACGAGTCAAACGAGTCAAACGAGTCAAACGAGTCAAACGAGTCAAACGAGTCAAACGAGTCAAACGAGTCAAACGAGTCAAACGAGTCAAACGAGTCAAACGAGTCAAACGAGTCAAACGAGTCAAACGAGTCAAACGAGTCAAACGAGTCAAACGAGTCAAACGAGTCAAACGAGTCAAACGAGTCAAACGAGTCAAACGAGTCAAACGAGTCAAACGAGTCAAACGAGTCAAACGAGTCAAACGAGTCAAACGAGTCAAACGAGTCAAACGAGTCAAACGAGTCAAACGAGTCAAACGAGTCAAACGAGTCAAACGAGTCAAACGAGTCAAACGAGTCAAACGAGTCAAACGAGTCAAACGAGTCAAACGAGTCAAACGAGTCAAACGAGTCAAACGAGTCAAACGAGTCAAACGAGTCAAACGAGTCAAACGAGTCAAACGAGTCAAACGAGTCAAACGAGTCAAACGAGTCAAACGAGTCAAACGAGTCAAACGAGTCAAACGAGTCAAACGAGTCAAACGAGTCAAACGAGTCAAACGAGTCAAACGAGTCAAACGAGTCAAACGAGTCAAACGAGTCAAACGAGTCAAACGAGTCAAACGAGTCAAACGAGTCAAACGAGTCAAACGAGTCAAACGAGTCAAACGAGTCAAACGAGTCAAACGAGTCAAACGAGTCAAACGAGTCAAACGAGTCAAACGAGTCAAACGAGTCAAACGAGTCAAACGAGTCAAACGAGTCAAACGAGTCAAACGAGTCAAACGAGTCAAACGAGTCAAACGAGTCAAACGAGTCAAACGAGTCAAACGAGTCAAACGAGTCAAACGAGTCAAACGAGTCAAACGAGTCAAACGAGTCAAACGAGTCAAACGAGTCAAACGAGTCAAACGAGTCAAACGAGTCAAACGAGTCAAACGAGTCAAACGAGTCAAACGAGTCAAACGAGTCAAACGAGTCAAACGAGTCAAACGAGTCAAACGAGTCAAACGAGTCAAACGAGTCAAACGAGTCAAACGAGTCAAACGAGTCAAACGAGTCAAACGAGTCAAACGAGTCAAACGAGTCAAACGAGTCAAACGAGTCAAACGAGTCAAACGAGTCAAACGAGTCAAACGAGTCAAACGAGTCAAACGAGTCAAACGAGTCAAACGAGTCAAACGAGTCAAACGAGTCAAACGAGTCAAACGAGTCAAACGAGTCAAACGAGTCAAACGAGTCAAACGAGTCAAACGAGTCAAACGAGTCAAACGAGTCAAACGAGTCAAACGAGTCAAACGAGTCAAACGAGTCAAACGAGTCAAACGAGTCAAACGAGTCAAACGAGTCAAACGAGTCAAACGAGTCAAACGAGTCAAACGAGTCAAACGAGTCAAACGAGTCAAACGAGTCAAACGAGTCAAACGAGTCAAACGAGTCAAACGAGTCAAACGAGTCAAACGAGTCAAACGAGTCAAACGAGTCAAACGAGTCAAACGAGTCAAACGAGTCAAACGAGTCAAACGAGTCAAACGAGTCAAACGAGTCAAACGAGTCAAACGAGTCAAACGAGTCAAACGAGTCAAACGAGTCAAACGAGTCAAACGAGTCAAACGAGTCAAACGAGTCAAACGAGTCAAACGAGTCAAACGAGTCAAACGAGTCAAACGAGTCAAACGAGTCAAACGAGTCAAACGAGTCAAACGAGTCAAACGAGTCAAACGAGTCAAACGAGTCAAACGAGTCAAACGAGTCAAACGAGTCAAACGAGTCAAACGAGTCAAACGAGTCAAACGAGTCAAACGAGTCAAACGAGTCAAACGAGTCAAACGAGTCAAACGAGTCAAACGAGTCAAACGAGTCAAACGAGTCAAACGAGTCAAACGAGTCAAACGAGTCAAACGAGTCAAACGAGTCAAACGAGTCAAACGAGTCAAACGAGTCAAACGAGTCAAACGAGTCAAACGAGTCAAACGAGTCAAACGAGTCAAACGAGTCAAACGAGTCAAACGAGTCAAACGAGTCAAACGAGTCAAACGAGTCAAACGAGTCAAACGAGTGAAACGGGTCGAACAGGACAATCGAGTCAAACGAGTGAAACGAGTCAAACGACCCAAACGAGTCAAACGAGTCAAACGAGTCAAACGAGTCAAACGACTCAAACGAGTCAGACGAGTCAGACGAGTCAGACGAGTCAGACGAGTAAGACGAGTCAAACGAGTCAAACGAGTCAAACGAGTCAAACGAGTGAAACGGGTCGAACAGGACAATCGAGTCAAACGAGTGAAACGAGTCAAACGACCCAAACGAGTCAAACGAGTCAAACGAGTCAAACGAGTCAAACGACTCAAACGACTCAAACGAGAGAAACGAGTCAAACGAGTCAAACGAGTCAAACGAGTCAAACGAGTCAAACGAGTCAAACGAGTCAAACGAGTCAAACGAGTCAAACGAGTCAAACGAGTCAAACGAGTCAAACGAGTCAAACGAGTCAAACGAGTCAAACGAGTCAAACGAGTCAAACGAGTCAAACGAGTCAAACGAGTCAAACGAGCCAAGCGAGCCAAGCGACCCAAGCGAGACAAGCGAGCCAAGCGAGCCAAGCGAGCCAAGCGAGCCAAGCGAGCCAAGCGAGCCAAGCGAGCCAAGCGAGCCAAGCGAGCCAAGCGAGCCAAGCGAGCCAAGCGAGTCAAACGAGTCAAACGAGTCAAACGAGTCAGTCGAGTCAGTCGAGTCAAACGACTCAATCGAGTCAGACGACTCAAACGACTCAAACGAGAGAAACGAGTCAATCGAGTCAAACGAGTCAAACGAGTCAAACGAGTCAAACGAGTCAAACGAGTCAAACGAGTCAAACGAGTCAAACGAGCCAAACGAGCCAAGCGAGCCAAGCGAGCCAAGCGAGCCAAGCGAGCCAAGCGAGCCAAGCGAGCCAAGCGAGCCAAGCGAGCCAAGCGAGCCAAGCGAGCCAAGCGAGCCAAGCGAGCCAAGCGAGCCAAGCGAGCCAAGCGGGCCAAGCGGGCCAAGCGAGCCAAGCGAGCCAAGCGAGCCAAGCGAGCCAAGCGAGCCAAGCGAGCCAAGCGAGCCAAGCGAGCCAAGCGAGCCAAGCGAGCCAAGCGAGCCAAGCGAGCCAAGCGAGCCAAGCGAGCCAAGCGAGCCAAGCGAGCCAAGCGAGCCAAGCGAGCCAAGCGAGCCAAGCGAGTCAAACGAGCCAAGCGAGTCAAACGAGCCAAGCGAGCCAAGCGAGCCAAGCGAGCCAAGCGAGCCAAGCGAGCCAAGCGAGCCAAGCGAGTCAAACGAGTCAAACGAGTCAGTCGAGTCAGTCGAGTCAAACGACTCAATCGAGTCAGACGACTCAAACGACTCAAACGAGAGAAACGAGTCAAACGAGTCAAACGAGTCAAACGAGTCAAACGAGTCAAACGAGTCAAACGAGTCAAGCGAGTCAAGCGAGTCAAACGAGTCAAACGAGTCAAACGAGTCAAGCGAGTCAAGCGAGCCAAGCGAGCCAAGCGAGCCAAGCGAGCCAAGCGAGCCAAGCGAGCCAAGCGAGCCAAGCGAGCCAAGCGAGCCAAGCGAGCCAAGCGAGCCAAGCGAGCCAAGCGAGCCAAGCGAGCCAAGCGAGCCAAGCGAGCCAAGCGAGCCACGCGAGTCAAGCGAGTCAAGCGAGTCAAACGAGTCAAACGAGTCAAACGAGTCAAACGAGTCAAACGAGTCAAACGAGTCAAACGAGTCAAACGAGTCAAACGAGTCAAACGAGTCAAACGAGTCAAACGAGTCAAACGAGTCAAGCGAGTCAAGCGAGCCAAGCGAGCCAAGCGAGCCAAGCGAGCCAAGCGAGCCAAGCGAGCCAAGCGAGCCAAGCGAGCCAAGCGAGCCAAGCGAGCCAAGCGAGCCAAGCGAGCCAAGCGAGCCAAGCGAGCCAAGCGAGCCAAGCGAGCCAAGCGAGCCAAGCGAGCCACGCGAGTCAAGCGAGTCAAACGAGTCAAACGAGTCAAACGAGTCAAACGAGTCAAACGAGTCAAACGAGTCAAACGAGTCAAACGAGTCAAACGAGTCAAACGAGTCAAACGAGTCAAACGAGTCAAACGAGCCAAACGAGCCAAACGAGCCAAGCGAGCCCAGCGAGCCAAGCGAGCCAAGCGAGCCAAGCGAGCCAAGCGAGCCAAGCGAGCCAAGCGAGTCAAACGAGTCAAACGAGTCAGTCGAGTCAGTCGAGTCAGTCGACTCAATCGAGTCAGACGACTCAAACGACTCAAACGACTCAAACGAGAGAAACGAGTCAAACGAGTCAAACGAGTCAAACGAGTCAAACGAGTCAAACGAGTCAAACGAGTCAAACGAGTCAAACGAGTCAAACGAGTCAAACGAGTCAAACGAGTCAAGCGAGTCAAGCGAGCCAAGCGAGCCAAGCGAGCCAAGCGAGCCAAGCGAGCCAAGCGAGCCAAGCGAGCCAAGCGAGCCAAGCGAGCCAAGCGAGCCAAGCGAGCCAAGCGAGCCAAGCGAGCCAAGCGAGCCAAGCGAGCCAAGCGAGCCAAGCGAGCCAAGCGAGCCACGCGAGTCAAGCGAGTCAAACGAGTCAAACGAGTCAAACGAGTCAAACGAGTCAAACGAGTCAAACGAGTCAAACGAGTCAAACGAGTCAAACGAGTCAAACGAGTCAAACGAGTCAAACGAGTCAAACGAGCCAAACGAGCCAAACGAGCCAAGCGAGCCCAGCGAGCCAAGCGAGCCAAGCGAGCCAAGCGAGCCAAGCGAGCCAAGCGAGCCAAGCGAGCCAAGCGAGCCAAACGAGCCAAACGAGTCAAACGAGTCAAACGAGTCAAACGAGTCAAACGAGTCAAACGAGTCAAACGAGTCAAACGAGTCAAACGAGTCAAACGAGTCAAACGAGTCAAACGAGTCAAACGAGTCAAACGAGTCAAACGAGTCAAACGAGTCAAACGAGTCAAACGAGTCAAACGAGTCAAACGAGTCAAACGAGTCAAACGAGTCAAACGAGTCAAACGAGTCAAACGAGTCAAACGAGTCAAACGAGTCAAACGAGTCAAACGAGTCAAACGAGTCAAACGAGTCAAACGAGTCAAACGAGTCAAACGAGTCAAACGAGTCAAACGAGTCAAACGAGTCAAACGAGTCAAACGAGCCAAACGAGCCAAACGAGCCAAGCGAGCCCAGCGAGCCAAGCGAGCCAAGCGAGCCAAGCGAGCCAAGCGAGCCAAGCGAGCCAAGCGAGTCAAACGAGTCAAACGAGTCAGTCGAGTCAGTCGAGTCAAACGACTCAATCGAGTCAGACGACTCAAACGACTCAAACGAGAGAAACGAGTCAAACGAGTCAAACGAGTCAAACGAGTCAAACGAGTCAAACGAGTCAAACGAGTCAAACGAGTCAAACGAGTCAAACGAGCCAAGCGAGTCAAGCGAGCCAAGCGAGCCAAGCGAGCCAAGCGAGCCAAGCGAGCCAAGCGAGCCAAGCGAGCCAAGCGAGCCAAGCGAGCCAAGCGAGCCAAGCGAGCCAAGCGAGCCAAGCGAGCCAAGCGAGCCAAGCGAGCCAAGCGAGCCACGCGAGTCAAGCGAGTCAAGCGAGTCAAACGAGTCAAACGAGTCAAACGAGTCAAACGAGTCAAACGAGTCAAACGAGTCAAACGAGTCAAACGAGTCAAACGAGTCAAACGAGTCAAACGAGCCAAACGAGCCAAACGAGCCAAGCGAGCCCAGCGAGCCAAGCGAGCCAAGCGAGCCAAGCGAGCCAAGCGAGCCAAGCGAGCCAAGCGAGCCAAACGAGCCAAACGAGCCAAACGAGCCAAACGAGCCAAACGAGCCAAACGAGCCAAACGAGCCAAACGAGTCAAACGAGCCAAACGAGTCAAACGAGTCAAACGAGTCAAACGAGTCCAAACGAGTCAAACGAGTCAAACGAGTCAAACGAGTCAAACGAGTCAAACGAGTCAAACGAGTCAAACGAGTCAAACGAGTCAAACGAGTCAAAACGAGTCAAACGAGTCAAACGAGTCAAACGATCAAACGAGTCAAACGAGTCAAACGAGTCAAACGAGTCAAACGAGTCAAACGAGTCAAACGAGTCAAACGAGTCAAACGAGTCAAACGAGTCAAACGAGTCAAACGAGTCAAACGAGTCAAACGAGTCAAACGAGTCAAACGAGTCAAACGAGTCAAACGAGTCAAACGAGTCAAACGAGTCAAACGAGTCAAACGAGTCAAACGAGTCAAACGAGTCAAACGAGTCAAACGAGTCAAACGAGTCAAACGAGTCAAACGAGTCAAACGAGTCAAACGAGTCAAACGAGTCAAACGAGTCAAACGAGTCAAACGAGTCAAACGAGTCAAACGAGTCAAACGAGTCAAACAGTCAAACGAGTCAAACGAGTCAAACGAGTCAAACGAGTCAAACGAGTCAAACGAGTCAAACGAGTCAAACGAGTCAAACGAGTCAAACGAGTCAAACGAGTCAAACGAGTCAAACGAGTCAAACGAGTCAAACGAGTCAAACGAGTCAAACGAGTCAAACGAGTCAAACGAGTCAAACGAGTCAAACGAGTCAAACGAGTCAAACGAGTCAAACGAGTCAAAACGAGTCAAACGAGTCAAACGAGTCAAACGAGTCAAACGAGTCAAACGAGTCAAACGAGTCAAACGAGTCAAACGAGTCAAACGAGTCAAACGAGTCAAACGAGTCAAACGAGTCAAACGAGTCAAACGAGTCAAACGAGTCAAACGAGTCAAACGAGTCAAACGAGTCAAACGAGTCAAACGAGTCAAACGAGTCAAACGAGTCAAACGAGTCAAACGAGTCAAACGAGTCAAACGAGTCAAACGAGTCAAACGAGTCAAACGAGTCAAACGAGTCAAACGAGTCAAACGAGTCAAACGAGTCAAACGAGTCAAACGAGTCAAACGAGTCAAAACGAGTCAAACGAGTCAAACGAGTCAAACGAGTCAAACGAGTCAACGAGTCAAACGAGTCAAACGAGTCAAACGGAGTCAAACGAGTCAAACGAGTCAAACGAGTCAAACGAGTCAAACGAGTCAAACGAGTCAAACGAGTCAAACGAGTCAAACGAGTCAAACGAGTCAAACGAGTCAAACGAGTCAAACGAGTCAAACGAGTCAAACGAGTCAAACGAGTCAAACGAGTCAAACGAGTCAAACGAGTCAAACGAGTCAAAACGAGTCAAACGAGTCAAACGAGTCAAACGAGTCAAACGAGTCAAACGAGTCAAACGAGTCAAACGAGTCAAACGAGTCAAACGAGTCAAACGAGTCAAACGAGTCAAACGAGTCAAACGAGTCAAACGAGTCAAACGAGTCAAACGAGTCAAACGAGTCAAACGAGTCAAACGAGTCAAACGAGTCAAACGAGTCAAACGAGTCAAACGAGTCAAACGAGTCAAACGAGTCAAAACGAGTCAAACGAGTCAAACGAGTGAAACGGGTCGAACAGGACAATCGAGTCAACGAGTGAAACGAGTGAAACGAGTCAAACGAGTCAAACGAGTCAAACGAGTCAAACGAGTCAAACGAGTCAAACGAGTGAAACGGGTCGAACAGGACAATCGAGTCAAACGAGTGAAACGAGTCAAACGACCCAAACGAGTTCAAACGAGTCAAACGAGTCAAACGAGTCAAACGAGTGAAACGAGTCAAACGAGTGAAACGGGTCGAAACTGGACAATCGAGTGAAACGAGTGAAACGAGTCAAACGAGTCAAACGAGTCAAACGAGTCAAACGAGTCAAACGAGTCAAACGAGTCAAACGAGTCAAACGAGTCAAACGAGTCAAGCGAGTCAAGCGAGTCAAACGAGCCAAGCGAGCCAAGCGAGCCAAGCGAGGCCAAGCGAGCCAAGCGAGCCAAGCGAGCCAAGCGAGCCAAGCGAGCCAAGCGAGCCAAGCGAGCCAAGCGAGCCAATCGAGCCAAGCGAGCCAAGCGAGCCAAGCGAGCCAAGCGAGCCAAGCGAGCCAAGCGAGCCAAGCGAGCCAAGCGAGCCAAGCGAGTCAAACGAGCCAAACGAGTCAGTCGAGTCAAACGAGTCAACGAGTCAAACGAGTCAAACGAGTCAAACGAGTCAAACGAGTCAAACGAGTCAAACGAGTCAAACGAGTCAAACGAGTCAAACGAGTCAAACGAGTCAAACGAGTCAAACGAGTCAAACGAGTCAAACGAGTCAAACGAGTCAAAACGAGTCAAACGAGTCAAACGAGTCAACGAGTCAAACGAGTCAAACGAGTCAAACGAGTCAAACGAGTCAAACGAGTCAAACGAGTCAAACGAGTCAAACGAGTCAAACGAGTCAAACGAGTCAAACGAGTCAAACGAGTCAAACGAGTCAAACGAGTCAAACGAGTCAAACGAGTCCAAACGAGTCAAACGAGTCAAACGAGTCAAACGAGTCAAACGAGTCAAACGAGTCAAACGAGTCAAACGAGTCAAACGAGTCAAACGAGTCAAACGAGTCAAACGAGTCAAACGAGTCAAACGAGTCAAACGAGTCAAACGAGTCAAACGAGTCAAACGAGTCAAACGAGTCAAACGAGTCAAACGAGTCAAAGACGAGTCAAACGAGTCAAACGAGTCAAACGAGTCAAACGAGTCAAACGAGTCAAACGAGTCAAACGAGTCAAACGAGTCAAACGAGTCAAACGAGTCAAACGAGTCAAACGAGTCAAACGAGTCAAACGAGTCAAACGAGTCAAACGAGTCAAACGAGTCAAACGAGTCAAACGAGTCAAACGAGTCAAACGAGTCAAACGAGTCAAACGAGTCAAACGAGTCAAACGAGTCAAACGAGTCAAACGAGTCAAACGAGTCAAACGAGTCAAACGAGTCAAACGAGTCAAGCGAGTCAAGCGAGTCAAACGAGCAAGCGAGCCAAGCGAGCCAAGCGAGCCAAGCGAGCCAAGCGAGCCAAGCGAGCCAAGCGAGCCAAGCGAGCCAAGCGAGCCAAGCGAGCCAAGCGAGCCAATCGAGCCAAGCGAGCCAAGCGAGCCAAGCGAGCCAAGCGAGCCAAGCGAGCCAAGCGAGCCAAGCGAGCCAAGCGAGCCAAGCGAGTCAAACGAGCCAAACGAGTCAGTCGAGTCAAACGAGTCAAACGAGTCAAACGAGTCAAACGAGTCAAACGAGTCAAACGAGTCAAACGAGTCAAACGAGTCAAACGAGTCAAACGAGTCAAACGAGTCAAACGAGTCAAACGAGTCAAACGAGTCAAACGAGTCAAACGAGTCAAACGAGTCAAACGAGTCAAACGAGTCAAACGAGTCAAACGAGTCAAACGAGTAAAACGAGTCAAACGAGTGAAACGAGTCAATCGAGTCAAACGAGTCAAACGAGTCAAACGAGTTACTCGAGTCAATCGGGTCAAGCGAGTCAAACGAGTCAAACGAGTCAAACGAGTCAAACGAGTCAAACGAGTCAAACGAGTCAAACGAGTCAAACGAGTCAAACGAGTCAAACGAGTCAAACGAGTCAAACGAGTCAAACGAGTCAAACGAGTCAAACGAGTCAAACGAGCCAAACGAGCCAAACGAGCCAAACGAGCCAAACGAGCCAAACGAGCCAAACGAGCCAAACGATCCAAACGAGCCAAACGAGCCAAACGAGTCAAACGTGTCAAACGGGTCGAACGTGTGAAACGGGTCGAACAGGACAATCGAGTCAAACGAGTCAAACGAGTCAAACGAGTCAAACGAGTCAAACAAGTCAAACGAGTCAAACGAGTCAAACGAGTGAAACGGGTCGAACAGGACAATCGAGTCAAACGAGTGAAACGAGTGAAACGAGTCAAACGAGTCAAACGAGTCAAACGAGTCAAACGAGTGAAACGAGTCAAACGAGTCAAACGAGTCAATCGAGTCAAACGAGTCAAACGAGTCAAACGAGTTACTCGAGTCAATCGGGTCAAGCGAGTCAAACGAGTCAAACGAGTCAAACGAGTCAAACGAGTCAAACGAGTCAAACGAGTCAAACGAGTCAAACGAGTCAAACGAGTCAAACGAGCCAAACGAGCCAAACGAGCCAAACGAGCCAAACGAGCCAAACGAGCCAAACGATCCAAACGATCCAAACGAGCCAAACGAGCCAAACGAGTCAAACGTGTCAAACGGGTCGAACGTGTGAAACGGGTCGAACAGGACAATCGAGTCAAACGAGTCAAACGAGTCAAACGACCCAAACGAGTCAAACGAGTCAAACAAGTCAAACGAGTCAAACGAGTCAAACGAGTGAAACGGGTCGAACAGGACAATCGAGTCAAACGAGTGAAACGAGTGAAACGAGTCAAACGAGTCAAACGAGTGAAACGAGTCAAACGAGTCAAACGAGTCAATCGAGTCAAACGAGTCAAACGAGTCAAACGAGTTACTCGAGTCAATCGGGTCAAGCGAGTCAAACGAGTCAAACGAGTCAAACGAGTCAAACGAGTCAAACGAGTCAAACGAGTCAAACGAGTCAAACGAGTCAAACGAGTCAAACGAGTCAAACGAGTCAAACGAGTCAAACGAGTCAATCGAGTCAAACGAGTCAAACGAGTCAAACGAGTTACTCGAGTCAATCGGGTCAAGCGATTCAAACGAGTCAAACGAGTCAAACGAGTCAAACGAGTCAAACGAGTCAAACGAGTCAAACGAGTCAAACGAGTCAAACGAGTCAAACGAGTCAAACGAGTCAAACGAGTCAAACGAGTCAAACGAGTCAAACGAGTCAAACGAGTCAAACGAGTCAAACGAGTCAAACGAGTCAAACGAGTCAAACGAGTCAAACGAGTCAAACGAGTCAAACGAGTCAAACGAGTCAAACGAGTCAAACGAGTCAAACGAGTCAAACGAGTCAAACGAGTCAAACGAGTCAAACGAGTCAAACGAGTCAAACGAGTCAAACGAGTCAAACGAGTCAAACGAGTCAAACGAGTCAAACGAGTCAAACGAGTCAAACGAGTCAAACGAGTCAAACGAGTCAAACGAGTCAAACGAGTCAAACGAGTCAAACGAGTCAAACGAGTCAAACGAGTCAAACGAGTCAAACGAGTCAAACGAGTCAAACGAGTCAAACGAGTCAAACGAGTCAAACGAGTCAAACGAGTCAAACGAGTCAAACGAGTCAAACGAGTCAAACGAGTCAAACGAGTCAAACGAGTCAAACGAGTCAAACGAGTCAAACGAGTCAAACGAGTCAAACGAGTCAAACGAGTCAAACGAGTCAAACGAGTCAAACGAGTCAAACGAGTGAAACGAGTCAAACGAGTGAAACGGGTCGAACAGGACAATCGAGTCAAACGAGTCAAACGAGTGAAACGAGTCAAACGAGTCAAACGAGTCAAACGAGTAAAACGAGTGAAACGAGTGAAACGAGTCAATCGAGTCAAACGAGTCAAACGAGTCAAACGAGTTACTCGAGTCAATCGGGTCAAGCGAGTCAAACGAGTCAAACGAGTCAAACGAGTCAAACGAGTCAAACGAGTCAAACGAGTCAAACGAGTCAAACGAGTCAAACGAGTCAAACGAGTCAAACGAGTCAAACGAGTCAAACGAGTCAAACGAGTCAAACGAGTCAAACGAGTCAAACGAGTCAAACGAGTCAAACGAGTCAAACGAGTCAAACGAGTCAAACGAGTCAAACGAGTCAAACGAGTCAAACGAGTCAAACGAGTCAAACGAGTCAAACGAGTCAAACGAGTCAAACGAGTCAAACGAGTCAAACGAGTCAAACGAGTCAAACGAGTCAAACGAGTCAAACGAGTCAAACGAGTCAAACGAGTCAAACGAGTCAAACGAGTCAAACGAGTCAAACGAGTCAAACGAGTCAAACGAGTCAAACGAGCCAAACGAGCCAAACGAGCCAAACGAGCCAAACGAGCCAAACGAGCCAAACGAGCCAAACGAGCCAAACGAGCCAAACGAGTCAAACGTGTCAAACGGGTCGAACGAGTGAAACGGGTCGAACAGGACAATCGAGTCAAACGAGTGAAACGAGTCAAACGACCCAAACGAGTCAAACGAGTCAAACGAGTCAAACGAGTGAAACGAGTCAAACGAGTGAAACGGGTCGAACAGGACAATCGAGTCAAACGAGTGAAACGAGTGAAACGAGTCAAACGAGTGAAACGAGTCAAACGAGTCAAACGAGTCAAACGAGTCAAACGAGTGAAACGAGTCAAACGAGTCAAACGAGTCAATCGAGTCAAACGAGTCAAACGAGTCAAACGAGTTACTCGAGTCAATCGGGTCAAGCGAGTCAAACGAGTCAAACGAGTCAAACGAGTCAAACGAGTCAAACGAGTCAAACGAGTCAAACGAGTCAAACGAGTCAAACGAGTCAAACGAGTCAAACGAGTCAAACGAGTCAAACGAGTCAAACGAGTCAAACGAGTCAAACGAGTCAAACGAGTCAAACGAGTCAAACGAGTCAAACGAGTCAAACGAGTCAAACGAGTCAAACGAGTCAAACGAGTCAAACGAGTCAAACGAGTCAAACGAGTCAAACGAGTCAAACGAGTCAAACGAGTCAAACGAGTCAAACGAGTCAAGCGAGTCAAACGAGCCAAACGAGCCAAACGAGCCAAACGAGCCAAACGAGCCAAACGAGCCAAACGAGCCAAACGAGGCAAACGAGTCAAACGAGTCAAACGAGTCAAACGAGTCAAACGAGTCAAACGAGTCAAACGAGTCAAACGAGTCAAACGAGTCAAACGAGTCAAACGAGTCAAACGAGTCAAACGAGTCAAACGAGTCAAACGAGTCAAACGAGTCAAACGAGTCAAACGAGTCAAACGAGTCAAACGAGTCAAACGAGTCAAACGAGTCAAACGAGTCAAACGAGTCAAACGAGTCAAACGAGTCAAACGAGTCAAACGAGTCAAACGAGTCAAACGAGTCAAACGAGTCAAACGAGTCAAACGAGTCAAACGAGTCAAACGAGTCAAACGAGTCAAACGAGTCAAACGAGTCAAACGAGTCAAACGAGTCAAACGAGTCAAACGAGTCAAACGAGTCAAACGAGTCAAACGAGTCAAACGAGTCAAACGAGTCAAACGAGTCAAACGAGTCAAACGAGTCAAACGAGTCAAACGAGTCAAACGAGTCAAACGAGTCAAACGAGTCAAACGAGTCAAACGAGTCAAACGAGTCAAACGAGTCAAACGAGTCAAACGAGTCAAACGAGTCAAACGAGTCAAACGAGTCAAACGAGTCAAACGAGTCCAAACGAGCCAAACGAGCCAAACGAGCCAAACGAGCCAAACGAGGCAAACGAGTCAAACGAGTCAAACGAGTCAAACGAGTCAAACGAGTCAAACGAGTCAAACGAGTCAAACGAGTCAAACGAGTCAAACGAGTCAAACGAGTCAAACGAGTCAAACGAGTCAAACGAGTCAAACGAGTCAAACGAGTCAAACGAGTCAAACGAGTCAAACGAGTCAAACGAGTCAAACGAGTCAAACGAGTCAAACGAGTCAAACGAGTCAAACGAGTCAAACGAGTCAAACGAGTCAAACGAGTCAAACGAGTCAAACGAGTCAAACGAGTCAAACGAGTCAAACGAGTCAAACGAGTCAAACGAGTCAAACGAGTCAAACGAGTCAAACGAGTCAAACGAGTCAAACGAGTCAAACGAGTCAAACGAGTCAAACGAGTCAAACGAGTCAAACGAGTCAAACGAGTCAAACGAGTCAAACGAGTCAAACGAGTCAAACGAGTCAAACGAGTCAAACGAGTCAAACGAGTCAAACGAGTCAAACGAGTCAAACGAGTCAAACGAGTCAAACGAGTCAAACGAGTCAAACGAGTCAAACGAGTCAAACGAGTCAAACGAGTCAAACGAGTCAAACGAGTCAAACGAGTCAAACGAGTCAAACGAGTCAAACGAGTCAAACGAGTCAAACGAGTCAAACGAGTCAAACGAGTCAAACGAGTCAAACGAGTCAAACGAGTCAAACGAGTCAAACGAGTCAAACGAGTCAAACGAGTCAAACGAGTCAAACGAGTCAAACGAGTCAAACGAGTCAAACGAGTCAAACGAGTCAAACGAGTCAAACGAGTCAAACGAGTCAAACGAGTCAAACGAGTCAAACGAGTCAAACGAGTCAAACGAGTCAAACGAGTCAAACGAGTCAAACGAGTCAAACGAGTCAAACGAGTCAAACGAGTCAAACGAGTCAAACGAGTGAAACGAGTCAAACGAGTGAAACGGGTCGAACAGGACAATCGAGTCAAACGAGTGAAACGAGTGAAACGAGTCAAACGAGTCAAACGAGTCAAACGAGTCAAACGAGTCAAACGAGTGAAACGAGTCAAACGAGTGAAACGAGTCAATCGAGTCAAACGAGTCAAACGAGTCAAACGAGTTACTCGAGTCAATCGGGTCAAGCGAGTCAAACGAGTCAAACGAGTCAAACGAGTCAAACGAGTCAAACGAGTCAAACGAGTCAAACGAGTCAAACGAGTCAAACGAGTCAAACGAGTCAAACGAGTCAAACGAGCAAACGAGCCAAACGAGCCAACGAGCCAAACGAGCCAAACGAGCCAAACGAGCCAAACGATCCAAACAGAGCCAAACGAGCCAAACGAGTCAAACGTGTCAAACGGGTCGAACGTGTGAAACGGGTCGAACAGGACAATCGAGTCAAACGAGTCAAACGAGCCAAACGAGTCAAACGAGCCAAACGAGCCAAACGAGCCAAACGAGCCAAACGAGGCAAACGAGTCAAACGAGTCAAACGAGTCAAACGAGTCAAACGAGTCAAACGAGTCAAACGAGTCAAACGAGTCAAACGAGTCAAACGAGTCAAACGAGTCAAACGAGTCAAACGAGTCAAACGAGTCAAACGAGTCAAACGAGTCAAACGAGTCAAACGAGTCAAACGAGTCAAACGAGACAAACGAGTCAAACGAGTCAAACGAGTCAACGAGTCAAGCGAGTCAAACGAGCCAAACGAGCCAAACGAGCCAAACGAGCCAAACGAGCCAAACGAGCCAAACGAGCCAAACGAGGCAAACGAGGCAAACGAGTCAAACGAGCCAAACGAGTCAAACGAGTCAAACGAGTCAAACGAGTCAAACGAGTCAAACGAGTCAAACGAGCCAAACGAGTCAAACGAGTCAAACGAGTCAAACGAGTCAAACGAGTCAAACGAGTCAAACGACAGGTCAAACGAGTCAAACGAGTCAAACGAGTCAAACGAGTCAAACGAGTCAAACGAGTCAAACGAGTCAAACGAGTCAAACGAGTCAAACGAGTCAAACGAGTCAAACGAGTCAAACGAGTCAAACGAGTCAAACGAGTCAAACGAGTCAAACGAGTCAAACGAGTCAAACGAGTCAAACGAGTCAAACGAGTCAAACGAGTCAAACGAGTCAAACGAGTCAAACGAGTCAAACGAGTCAAACGAGTCAAACGAGTCAAACGAGTCAAACGAGTCAAACGAGTCAAACGAGTCAAACGAGTCAAACGAGTCAAACGAGTCAAACGAGTCAAACGAGTCAAACGAGTCAAACGAGTCAAACGAGTCAAACGAGTCAAACGAGTCAAACGAGTCAAACGAGTCAAACGAGTCAAACGAGTCAAACGAGTCAAACGAGTCAAACGAGTCAAACGAGTCAAACGAGTCAAACGAGTCAAACGAGTCAAACGAGTCAAACGAGTCAAACGAGTCAAACGAGTCAAACGAGTCAAACGAGTCAAACGAGTCAAACGAGTCAAACGAGTCAAACGAGTCAAACGAGTCAAACGAGTCAAACGAGTCAAACGAGTCAAACGAGTCCAAACGAGTCAACGAGTCAAACGAGTCAAACGAGTCAAACGAGTCAAACGAGTCAAACGAGTCAAACGAGTCAAACGAGTCAAACGAGTCAAACGAGTCAAACGAGTCAAACGAGTCAAACGAGTCAAACGAGTCAAACGAGTCAAACGAGTCAAACGAGTCAAACGAGTCAAACGAGTCAAACGAGTCAAACGAGTCAAACGAGTCAAACGAGTCAAACGAGTCAAACGAGTCAAACGAGTCAAACGAGTCAAACGAGTCAAACGAGTCAAACGAGTCAAACGAGTCAAACGAGTCAAACGAGTCAAACGAGTCAAACGAGGTCAAACGAGTCAAACGAGTCAAACGAGTCAAACGAGTCAAACGAGTCAAACGAGTCAAACGAGTCAAACGAGTCAAACGAGTCAAACGAGTGAAACGAGTCAAACGAGTGAAACGAGTCAAACGAGTGAAACGGGTCGAACAGGACAATCGAGTCAAACGAGTGAAACGAGTGAAACGAGTCAAACGAGTCAAACGAGTCAAACGAGTCAAACGAGTCAAACGAGTGAAACGAGTCAAACGAGTGAAACGAGTCAATCGAGTCAAACGAGTCAAACGAGTCAAACGAGTTACTCGAGTCAATCGGGTCAAGCGAGTCAAACGAGTCAAACGAGTCAAACGAGTCAAACGAGTCAAACGAGTCAAACGAGTCAAACGAGTCAAACGAGTCAAACGAGTCAAACGAGTCAAACGAGTCAAACGAGCCAAACGAGCCAAACGAGCCAAACGAGCCAAACGAGCCAAACGAGCCAAACGAGCCAAACGATCCAAACGAGCCAAACGAGCCAAACGAGTCAAACGTGTCAAACGGGTCGAACGTGTGAAACGGGTCGAACAGGACAATCGAGTCAAACGAGTCAAACGAGTCAAACGACCCAAACGAGTCAAACGAGCCAAACGAGCCAAACGAGCCAAACGAGCCAAACGAGCCAAACGAGGCAAACGAGTCAAACGAGTCAAACGAGTCAAACGAGTCAAACGAGTCAAACGAGTCAAACGAGTCAAACGAGTCAAACGAGTCAAACGAGTCAAACGAGTCAAACGAGTCAAACGAGTCAAACGAGTCAAACGAGTCAAACGAGTCAAACGAGTCAAACGAGTCAAACGAGTCAAACGAGTCAAACGAGTCAAACGAGTCAAACGAGTCAAACGAGTCAAGCGAGTCAAACGAGTCAAACGAGTCAAACGAGTCAAACGAGTCAAGCGAGTCAAACGAGCAAACGAGCCAAACGAGCCAAACGAGCCAAACGAGCCAAACGAGCCAAACGAGTCAAACGAGTCAAACGAGTCAAACGAGTCAAACGAGTCAAACGAGTCAAACGAGTCAAACGAGTCAAACGAGTCAAACGAGTCAAACGAGTCAAACGAGTCAAACGAGTCAAACGAGTCAAACGAGTCAAACGAGTCAAACGAGTCAAACGAGTCAAACGAGTCAAACGAGTCAAACGAGTCAAACGAGTCAAACGAGTCAAACGAGTCAAACGAGTCAAACGAGTCAAACGAGTCAAACGAGTCAAACGAGTCAAACGAGTCAAACGAGTCAAACGAGTCAAACGAGTCAAACGAGTCAAACGAGTCAAACGAGTCAAACGAGTCAACGAGTCAAACGAGTCAAACGAGTCAAACGAGTCAAACGAGTCAAACGAGTCAAACGAGTCAAACGAGTCAAACGAGTCAAACGAGTCAAACGAGTCAAACGAGTCAAACGAGTCAAACGAGTCAAACGAGTCAAACGAGTCAAACGAGTCAAACGAGTCAAACGAGTCAAACGAGTCAAACGAGTCAAACGAGTCAAACGAGTCAAACGAGTCAAACGAGTCAAACGAGTCAAACGAGTCAAACGAGTCAAACGAGTCAAACGAGTCAAACGAGTCAAACGAGTCAAACGAGTCAAACGAGTCAAACGAGTCAAACGAGTCAAACGAGTCAAACGAGTCAAACGAGTCAAACGAGTCAAACGAGTCAAACGAGTCAAACGAGTCAAACGAGTCAAACGAGTCAAACGAGTCAAACGAGTCAAACGAGTCAAACGAGTCAAACGAGTCAAACGAGTCAAACGAGTCAAACGAGTCAAACGAGTCAAACGAGTCAAACGAGTCAAACGAGTCAAACGAGTCAAACGAGTCAAACGAGTCAAACGAGTCAAACGAGTCAAACGAGTCAAACGAGTCAAACGAGTCAAACGAGTCAAACGAGTCAAACGAGTCAAACGAGTCAAACGAGTCAAACGAGTCAAACGAGTCAAACGAGTCAAACGAGTCAAACGAGTCAAACGAGTCAAACGAGTCAAACGAGTCAAACGAGTCAAACGAGTCAAACGAGTCAAACGAGTCAAACGAGTCAAACGAGTCAAACGAGTCAAACGAGTCAAACGAGTCAAACGAGTCAAACGAGTCAAACGAGTCAAACGAGTCAAACGAGTCAAACGAGTCAAACGAGTCAAACGAGTCAAACGAGTCAAACGAGTCAAACGAGTCAAACGAGTCAAACGAGTCAAACGAGTCAAACGAGTCAAACGAGTCAAACGAGTCAAACGAGTCAAACGAGTCAAACGAGTCAAACGAGTCAAACGAGTCAAACGAGTCAAACGAGTCAAACGAGTCAAACGAGTCAAACGAGTCAAACGAGTCAAACGAGTCAAACGAGTCAAACGAGTCAAACGAGTCAAACGAGTCAAACGAGTCAAACGAGTCAAACGAGTCAAACGAGTCAAACGAGTCAAACGAGTCAAACGAGTCAAACGAGTCAAACGAGTCAAACGAGTCAAACGAGTCAAACGAGTCAAACGAGTCAAACGAGTCAAACGAGTCAAACGAGTCAAACGAGTCAAACGAGTCACACGAGTCAAACGAGTCAAACGAGTCAAACGAGTCAAACGAGTCAAACGAGTCAAACGAGTCAAACGAGTCAAACGAGTCAAACGAGTCAAACGAGTCAAACGAGTCAAACGAGTCAAACGAGTCAAACGAGTCAAACGAGTCAAACGAGTCAAACGAGTCAAACGAGTCAAACGAGTCAAACGAGTCAAACGAGTCAAACGAGTCAAACGAGTCAAACGAGTCAAACGAGTCAAACGAGTCAAACGAGTCAAACGAGTCAAACGAGTCAAACGAGTCAAACGAGTCAAACGAGTCAAACGAGTCAAACGAGTCAAACGAGTCAAACGAGTCAAACGAGTCAAACGAGTCAAACGAGTCAAACGAGTCAAACGAGTCAAACGAGTCAAACGAGTCAAACGAGTCAAACGAGTCAAACGAGTCAAACGAGTCAAACGAGTCAAACGAGTCAAACGAGTCAAACGAGTCAAACGAGTCAAACGAGTCAAACGAGTCAAACGAGTCAAACGAGTCAAACGAGTCAAACGAGTCAAACGAGTCAAACGAGTCAAACGAGTCAAACGAGTCAAACGAGTCAAACGAGTCAAACGAGTCAAACGAGTCAAACGAGTCAAACGAGTCAAACGAGTCAAACGAGTCAAACGAGTCAAACGAGTCAAACGAGTCAAACGAGTCAAACGAGTCAAACGAGTCAAACGAGTCAAACGAGTCAAACGAGTCAAACGAGTCAAACGAGTCAAACGAGTCAAACGAGTCAAACGAGTCAAACGAGTCAAACGAGTCAAACGAGTCAAACGAGTCAAACGAGTCAAACGAGTCAAACGAGTCAAACGAGTCAAACGAGTCAAACGAGTCAAACGAGTCAAACGAGTCAAACGAGTCAAACGAGTCAAACGAGTCAAACGAGTCAAACGAGTCAAACGAGTCAAACGAGTCAAACGAGTCAAACGAGTCAAACGAGTCAAACGAGTCAAACGAGTCAAACGAGTCAAACGAGTCAAACGAGTCAAACGAGTCAAACGAGTCAAACGAGTCAAACGAGTCAAACGAGTCAAACGAGTCAAACGAGTCAAACGAGTCAAACGAGTCAAACGAGTCAAACGAGTCAAACGAGTCAAACGAGTCAAACGAGTCAAACGAGTCAAACGAGTCAAACGAGTCAAACGAGTCAAACGAGTCAAACGAGTCAAACGAGTCAAACGAGTCAAACGAGTCAAACGAGTCAAACGAGTCAAACGAGTCAAACGAGTCAAACGAGTCAAACGAGTCAAACGAGTCAAACGAGTCAAACGAGTCAAACGAGTCAAACGAGTCAAACGAGTCAAACGAGTCAAACGAGTCAAACGAGTCAAACGAGTCAAACGAGTCAAACGAGTCAAACGAGTCAAACGAGTCAAACGAGTCAAACGAGTCAAACGAGTCAAACGAGTCAAACGAGTCAAACGAGTCAAACGAGTCAAACGAGTCAAACGAGTCAAACGAGTCAAACGAGTCAAACGAGTCAAACGAGTCAAACGAGTCAAACGAGTCAAACGAGTCAAACGAGTCAAACGAGTCAAACGAGTCAAACGAGTCAAACGAGTCAAACGAGTCAAACGAGTCAAACGAGTCAAACGAGTCAAACGAGTCAAACGAGTCAAACGAGTCAAACGAGTCAAACGAGTCAAACGAGTCAAACGAGTCAAACGAGTCAAACGAGTCAAACGAGTCAAACGAGTCAAACGAGTCAAACGAGTCAAACGAGTCAAACGAGTCAAACGAGTCAAACGAGTCAAACGAGTCAAACGAGTCAAACGAGTCAAACGAGTCAAACGAGTCAAACGAGTCAAACGAGTCAAACGAGTCAAACGAGTCAAACGAGTCAAACGAGTCAAACGAGTCAAACGAGTCAAACGAGTCAAACGAGTCAAACGAGTCAAACGAGTCAAACGAGTCAAACGAGTCAAACGAGTCAAACGAGTCAAACGAGTCAAACGAGTCAAACGAGTCAAACGAGTCAAACGAGTCAAACGAGTCAAACGAGTCAAACGAGTCAAACGAGTCAAACGAGTCAAACGAGTCAAACGAGTCAAACGAGTCAAACGAGTCAAACGAGTCAAACGAGTCAAACGAGTCAAACGAGTCAAACGAGTCAAACGAGTCAAACGAGTCAAACGAGTCAAACGAGTCAAACGAGTCAAACGAGTCAAACGAGTCAAACGAGTCAAACGAGTCAAACGAGTCAAACGAGTCAAACGAGTCAAACGAGTCAAACGAGTCAAACGAGTCAAACGAGTCAAACGAGTCAAACGAGTCAAACGAGTCAAACGAGTCAAACGAGTCAAACGAGTCAAACGAGTCAAACGAGTCAAACGAGTCAAACGAGTCAAACGAGTCAAACGAGTCAAACGAGTCAAACGAGTCAAACGAGTCAAACGAGTCAAACGAGTCAAACGAGTCAAACGAGTCAAACGAGTCAAACGAGTCAAACGAGTCAAACGAGTCAAACGAGTCAAACGAGTCAAACGAGTCAAACGAGTCAAACGAGTCAAACGAGTCAAACGAGTCAAACGAGTCAAACGAGTCAAACGAGTCAAACGAGTCAAACGAGTCAAACGAGTCAAACGAGTCAAACGAGTCAAACGAGTCAAACGAGTCAAACGAGTCAAACGAGTCAAACGAGTCAAACGAGTCAAACGAGTCAAACGAGTCAAACGAGTCAAACGAGTCAAACGAGTCAAACGAGTCAAACGAGTCAAACGAGTCAAACGAGTCAAACGAGTCAAACGAGTCAAACGAGTCAAACGAGTCAAACGAGTCAAACGAGTCAAACGAGTCAAACGAGTCAAACGAGTCAAACGAGTCAAACGAGTCAAACGAGTCAAACGAGTCAAAACGAGTCAAACGAGTCAAACGAGTCAAACGAGTCAAACGAGTCAAACGAGTCAAACGAGTCAAACGAGTCAAACGAGTCAAACGAGTCAAACGAGTCAAACGAGTCAAACGAGTCAAACGAGTCAAACGAGTCAAACGAGTCAAACGAGTCAAACGAGTCAAACGAGTCAAACGAGTCAAACGAGTCAAACGAGTCAAACGAGTCAAACGAGTCAAACGAGTCAAACGAGTCAAACGAGTCAAACGAGTCAAACGAGTCAAAACGAGTCAAACGAGTCAAACGAGTCAAACGAGTCAAACGAGTCAAACGAGTCAAACGAGTCAAACGAGTCAAACGAGTCAAACGAGTCAAACGAGTCAAACGAGTCAAACGAGTCAAACGAGTCAAACGAGTCAAACGAGTCAAACGAGTCAAACGAGTCAAACGAGTCAAACGAGTCAAACGAGTCAAACGAGTCAAACGAGTCAAACGAGTCAAACGAGTCAAACGAGTCAAACGAGTCAAACGAGTCAAACGAGTCAAACGAGTCAAACGAGTCAAACGAGTCAAACGAGTCAAACGAGTCAAACGAGTCAAACGAGTCAAGAACGAGTCAAACGAGTCAAACGAGTCAAACGAGTCAAACGAGTCAAACGAGTCAAACGAGTCAAACGAGTCAAACGAGTCAAACGAGTCAAACGAGTCAAACGAGTCAACGAGTCAAACGAGTCAAACGAGTCAAACGAGTCAAACGAGTCAAACGAGTCAAACGAGTCAAACGAGTCAAACGAGTCAAACGAGTCAAACGAGTCAAACGAGTCAAACGAGTCAAACGAGTCAAACGAGTCAAACGAGTCAAACGAGTCAAACGAGTCAAACGAGTCAAACGAGTCAAACGAGTCAAACGAGTCAAACGAGTCAACGAGTCAAACGAGTCAAACGAGTCAAACGAGTCAAACGAGTCAAACGAGTCAAACGAGTCAAACGAGTCAAACGAGTCAAACGAGTCCAAACGAGTCAAACGAGTCAAACGAGTCAAACGAGTCAAACGAGTCAAACGAGTCAAACGAGTCAAACGAGTCAAACGAGTCAAACGAGTCAAACGAGTCAAACGAGTCAAACGAGTCAAACGAGTCAAACGAGTCAAACGAGTCAAACGAGTCAAACGAGTCAAACGAGTCAAACGAGTCAAACGAGTCAAACGAGTCAAACGAGTCAAACGAGTCAAACGAGTCAAACGAGTCAAACGAGTCAAACGAGTCAAACGAGTCAAACGAGTCAAACGAGTCAAACGAGTCAAACGAGTCAAACGAGTCAAACGAGTCAAACGAGTCAAACGAGTCAAACGAGTCAAACGAGTCAAACGAGTCAAACGAGTCAAACGAGTCAAACGAGTCAAACGAGTCAAACGAGTCAAACGAGTCAAACGAGTCAAACGAGTCAAACGAGTCAAACGAGTCAAACGAGTCAAACGAGTCAAACGAGTCAAACGAGTCAAACGAGTCAAACGAGTCAAACGAGTCAAACGAGTCAAACGAGTCAAACGAGTCAAACGAGTCAAACGAGTCAAACGAGTCAAACGAGTCAAACGAGTCAAACGAGTCAACGAGTCAAACGAGTCAAACGAGTCAAACGAGTCAAACGAGTCAAACGAGTCAAACGAGTCAAACGAGTCAAACGAGTCAAACGAGTCAAACGAGTCAAACGAGTCAAACGAGTCAAACGAGTCAAACGAGTCAAACGAGTCAAACGAGTCAAACGAGTCAAACGAGTCAAACGAGTCAAACGAGTCAAACGAGTCAAACGAGTCAAAC
>CAJUZA010000091.1:0-17500 GCA_910592295.1 Andrena haemorrhoa
CGCTGGAAATGTTTCAGAGTCCCGACGAGTTTCTAAGTCGTGCGGCACCTTGGTCCGGAGGACGAAATCGACATATCCTCGAATCCAACTACTGATCCCTGTTCCTCGTTCAATTGCCAACGTTTTACTATAAGGGTTCGACATCGGTCGTCGTGCTGGTTTTCGAGAAAAGCGCGAATAACTTGGATCGCTGCGAAATATTTCAGAGTCCCGTCGAGTTTCAAAGTCGTGCGGCATCTTGGTTCGACCGCGGCAAAAATCGACATATCCTCGAATCCAACTACAGATCCCTGTTCCTCGTTCAATTGCCAACGTTTTACTCTAATGGTTCGACATCGGTCGTCGTGCTGGTTTTCGAGAAAAGCGCGAATAACTTGTATCGCTGGAAATATTTCAGAGTCCCGACGAGTTTCTAAGTCGTGCGGCACCTTGGTCCGGAGGACGAAATCGACATATCCTCGAATCCAACTACTGATCCCTGTTCCTCGTTCAATTGCCAACGTTTTACTATAAGGGTTCGACATCGGTCGTCGTGCTGGTTTTCGAGAAAAGCGCGAATAACTTGGATCGCTGCGAAATATTTCAGAGTCCCGTCGAGTTTCAAAGTCGTGCGGCATCTTGGTTCGACCGCGGCAAAAATCGACATATCCTCGAATCCAACTACAGATCCCTGTTCCTCGTTCAATTGCCAACGTTTTACTCTAATGGTTCGACATCGGTCGTCGTGCTGGTTTTCGAGAAAAGCGCGAATAACTTGTATCGCTGGAAATATTTCAGAGTCCCGACGAGTTTCTAAGTCGTGCGGCACCTTGGTCCGGAGGACGAAATCGACATATCCTCGAATCCAACTACTGATCCCTGTTCCTCGTTCAATTGCCAACGTTTTACTATAAGGGTTCGACATCGGTCGTCGTGCTGGTTTTCGAGAAAAGCGCGAATAACTTGGATCGCTGCGAAATATTTCAGAGTCCCGTCGAGTTTCAAAGTCGTGCGGCATCTTGGTTCGACCGCGGCAAAAATCGACATATCCTCGAATCCAACTACAGATCCCTGTTCCTCGTTCAATTGCCAACGTTTTACTCTAATGGTTCGACATCGGTCGTCGTGCTGGTTTTCGAGAAAAGCGCGAATAACTTGTATCGCTGGAAATATTTCAGAGTCCCGACGAGTTTCTAAGTCGTGCGGCACCTTGGTCCGGAGGACGAAATCGACATATCCTCGAATCCAACTACTGATCCCTGTTCCTCGTTCAATTGCCAACGTTTTACTATAAGGGTTCGACATCGGTCGTCGTGCTGGTTTTCGAGAAAAGCGCGAATAACTTGGATCGCTGCGAAATATTTCAGAGTCCCGTCGAGTTTCAAAGTCGTGCGGCATCTTGGTTCGACCGCGGCAAAAATCGACATATCCTCGAATCCAACTACAGATCCCTGTTCCTCGTTCAATTGCCAACGTTTTACTCTAATGGTTCGACATCGGTCGTCGTGCTGGTTTTCGAGAAAAGCGCGAATAACTTGTATCGCTGGAAATATTTCAGAGTCCCGACGAGTTTCCAAGTCGTGCGGCACCTTGGTCCGGAGGACGAAATCGACATATCCTCGAATCCAACTACTGATCCCTGTTCCTCGTTCAATTGCCAACGTTTTACTATAAGGGTTCGACATCGGTCGTCGTGCTGGTTTTCGAGAAAAGCGCGAATAACTTGGATCGCTGCGAAATATTTCAGAGTCCCGTCGAGTTTCAAAGTCGTGCGGCATCTTGGTTCGACCGCGGCAAAAATCGACATATCCTCGAATCCAACTACAGATCCCTGTTCCTCGTTCAATTGCCAACGTTTTACTCTAATGGTTCGACATCGGTCGTCGTGCTGGTTTTCGAGAAAAGCGCGAATAACTTGTATCGCTGGAAATATTTCAGAGTCCCGACGAGTTTCTAAGTCGTGCGGCACCTTGGTCCGGAGGACGAAATCGACATATCCTCGAATCCAACTACTGATCCCTGTTCCTCGTTCAATTGCCAACGTTTTACTATAAGGGTTCGACATCGGTCGTCGTGCTGGTTTTCGAGAAAAGCGCGAATAACTTGGATCGCTGCGAAATATTTCAGAGTCCCGTCGAGTTTCAAAGTCGTGCGGCATCTTGGTTCGACCGCGGCAAAAATCGACATATCCTCGAATCCAACTACAGATCCCTGTTCCTCGTTCAATTGCCAACGTTTTACTCTAATGGTTCGACATCGGTCGTCGTGCTGGTTTTCGAGAAAAGCGCGAATAACTTGTATCGCTGGAAATATTTCAGAGTCCCGACGAGTTTCTAAGTCGTGCGGCACCTTGGTCCGGAGGACGAAATCGACATATCCTCGAATCCAACTACTGATCCCTGTTCCTCGTTCAATTGCCAACGTTTTACTATAAGGGTTCGACATCGGTCGTCGTGCTGGTTTTCGAGAAAAGCGCGAATAACTTGGATCGCTGCGAAATATTTCAGAGTCCCGTCGAGTTTCAAAGTCGTGCGGCATCTTGGTTCGACCGCGGCAAAAATCGACATATCCTCGAATCCAACTACAGATCCCTGTTCCTCGTTCAATTGCCAACGTTTTACTCTAATGGTTCGACATCGGTCGTCGTGCTGGTTTTCGAGAAAAGCGCGAATAACTTGTATCGCTGGAAATATTTCAGAGTCCCGACGAGTTTCTAAGTCGTGCGGCACCTTGGTCCGGAGGACGAAATCGACATATCCTCGAATCCAACTACTGATCCCTGTTCCTCGTTCAATTGCCAACGTTTTACTATAAGGGTTCGACATCGGTCGTCGTGCTGGTTTTCGAGAAAAGCGCGAATAACTTGGATCGCTGCGAAATATTTCAGAGTCCCGTCGAGTTTCAAAGTCGTGCGGCATCTTGGTTCGACCGCGGCAAAAATCGACATATCCTCGAATCCAACTACAGATCCCTGTTCCTCGTTCAATTGCCAACGTTTTACTCTAATGGTTCGACATCGGTCGTCGTGCTGGTTTTCGAGAAAAGCGCGAATAACTTGTATCGCTGGAAATATTTCAGAGTCCCGACGAGTTTCTAAGTCGTGCGGCACCTTGGTCCGGAGGACGAAATCGACATATCCTCGAATCCAACTACTGATCCCTGTTCCTCGTTCAATTGCCAACGTTTTACTATAAGGGTTCGACATCGGTCGTCGTGCTGGTTTTCGAGAAAAGCGCGAATAACTTGGATCGCTGCGAAATATTTCAGAGTCCCGTCGAGTTTCAAAGTCGTGCGGCATCTTGGTTCGACCGCGGCAAAAATCGACATATCCTCGAATCCAACTACAGATCCCTGTTCCTCGTTCAATTGCCAACGTTTTACTCTAATGGTTCGACATCGGTCGTCGTGCTGGTTTTCGAGAAAAGCGCGAATAACTTGTATCGCTGGAAATATTTCAGAGTCCCGACGAGTTTCCAAGTCGTGCGGCACCTTGGTCCGGAGGACGAAATCGACATATCCTCGAATCCAACTACTGATCCCTGTTCCTCGTTCAATTGCCAACGTTTTACTATAAGGGTTCGACATCGGTCGTCGTGCTGGTTTTCGAGAAAAGCGCGAATAACTTGGATCGCTGCGAAATATTTCAGAGTCCCGTCGAGTTTCAAAGTCGTGCGGCATCTTGGTTCGACCGCGGCAAAAATCGACATATCCTCGAATCCAACTACAGATCCCTGTTCCTCGTTCAATTGCCAACGTTTTACTCTAATGGTTCGACATCGGTCGTCGTGCTGGTTTTCGAGAAAAGCGCGAATAACTTGTATCGCTGGAAATATTTCAGAGTCCCGACGAGTTTCTAAGTCGTGCGGCACCTTGGTCCGGAGGACGAAATCGACATATCCTCGAATCCAACTACTGATCCCTGTTCCTCGTTCAATTGCCAACGTTTTACTATAAGGGTTCGACATCGGTCGTCGTGCTGGTTTTCGAGAAAAGCGCGAATAACTTGGATCGCTGCGAAATATTTCAGAGTCCCGTCGAGTTTCAAAGTCGTGCGGCATCTTGGTTCGACCGCGGCAAAAATCGACATATCCTCGAATCCAACTACAGATCCCTGTTCCTCGTTCAATTGCCAACGTTTTACTCTAATGGTTCGACATCGGTCGTCGTGCTGGTTTTCGAGAAAAGCGCGAATAACTTGGATCGCTGCGAAATATTTCAGAGTCCCGTCGAGTTTCAAAGTCGTGCGGCATCTTGGTTCGACCGCGGCAAAAATCGACATATCCTCGAATCCAACTACAGATCCCTGTTCCTCGTTCAATTGCCAACGTTTTACTCTAATGGTTCGACATCGGTCGTCGTGCTGGTTTTCGAGAAAAGCGCGAATAACTTGTATCGCTGGAAATATTTCAGAGTCCCGACGAGTTTCCAAGTCGTGCGGCACCTTGGTCCGGAGGACGAAATCGACATATCCTCGAATCCAACTACTGATCCCTGTTCCTCGTTCAATTGCCAACGTTTTACTATAAGGGTTCGACATCGGTCGTCGTGCTGGTTTTCGAGAAAAGCGCGAATAACTTGGATCGCTGCGAAATATTTCAGAGTCCCGTCGAGTTTCAAAGTCGTGCGGCATCTTGGTTCGACCGCGGCAAAAATCGACATATCCTCGAATCCAACTACAGATCCCTGTTCCTCGTTCAATTGCCAACGTTTTACTCTAATGGTTCGACATCGGTCGTCGTGCTGGTTTTCGAGAAAAGCGCGAATAACTTGTATCGCTGGAAATATTTCAGAGTCCCGACGAGTTTCTAAGTCGTGCGGCACCTTGGTCCGGAGGACGAAATCGACATATCCTCGAATCCAACTACTGATCCCTGTTCCTCGTTCAATTGCCAACGTTTTACTATAAGGGTTCGACATCGGTCGTCGTGCTGGTTTTCGAGAAAAGCGCGAATAACTTGGATCGCTGCGAAATATTTCAGAGTCCCGTCGAGTTTCAAAGTCGTGCGGCATCTTGGTTCGACCGCGGCAAAAATCGACATATCCTCGAATCCAACTACAGATCCCTGTTCCTCGTTCAATTGCCAACGTTTTACTCTAATGGTTCGACATCGGTCGTCGTGCTGGTTTTCGAGAAAAGCGCGAATAACTTGTATCGCTGGAAATATTTCAGAGTCCCGACGAGTTTCTAAGTCGTGCGGCACCTTGGTCCGGAGGACGAAATCGACATATCCTCGAATCCAACTACTGATCCCTGTTCCTCGTTCAATTGCCAACGTTTTACTATAAGGGTTCGACATCGGTCGTCGTGCTGGTTTTCGAGAAAAGCGCGAATAACTTGGATCGCTGCGAAATATTTCAGAGTCCCGTCGAGTTTCAAAGTCGTGCGGCATCTTGGTTCGACCGCGGCAAAAATCGACATATCCTCGAATCCAACTACAGATCCCTGTTCCTCGTTCAATTGCCAACGTTTTACTCTAATGGTTCGACATCGGTCGTCGTGCTGGTTTTCGAGAAAAGCGCGAATAACTTGTATCGCTGGAAATATTTCAGAGTCCCGACGAGTTTCTAAGTCGTGCGGCACCTTGGTCCGGAGGACGAAATCGACATATCCTCGAATCCAACTACTGATCCCTGTTCCTCGTTCAATTGCCAACGTTTTACTATAAGGGTTCGACATCGGTCGTCGTGCTGGTTTTCGAGAAAAGCGCGAATAACTTGGATCGCTGCGAAATATTTCAGAGTCCCGTCGAGTTTCAAAGTCGTGCGGCATCTTGGTTCGACCGCGGCAAAAATCGACATATCCTCGAATCCAACTACAGATCCCTGTTCCTCGTTCAATTGCCAACGTTTTACTCTAATGGTTCGACATCGGTCGTCGTGCTGGTTTTCGAGAAAAGCGCGAATAACTTGTATCGCTGGAAATATTTCAGAGTCCCGACGAGTTTCTAAGTCGTGCGGCACCTTGGTCCGGAGGACGAAATCGACATATCCTCGAATCCAACTACTGATCCCTGTTCCTCGTTCAATTGCCAACGTTTTACTATAAGGGTTCGACATCGGTCGTCGTGCTGGTTTTCGAGAAAAGCGCGAATAACTTGGATCGCTGCGAAATATTTCAGAGTCCCGTCGAGTTTCAAAGTCGTGCGGCATCTTGGTTCGACCGCGGCAAAAATCGACATATCCTCGAATCCAACTACAGATCCCTGTTCCTCGTTCAATTGCCAACGTTTTACTCTAATGGTTCGACATCGGTCGTCGTGCTGGTTTTCGAGAAAAGCGCGAATAACTTGTATCGCTGGAAATATTTCAGAGTCCCGACGAGTTTCTAAGTCGTGCGGCACCTTGGTCCGGAGGACGAAATCGACATATCCTCGAATCCAACTACTGATCCCTGTTCCTCGTTCAATTGCCAACGTTTTACTATAAGGGTTCGACATCGGTCGTCGTGCTGGTTTTCGAGAAAAGCGCGAATAACTTGGATCGCTGCGAAATATTTCAGAGTCCCGTCGAGTTTCAAAGTCGTGCGGCATCTTGGTTCGACCGCGGCAAAAATCGACATATCCTCGAATCCAACTACAGATCCCTGTTCCTCGTTCAATTGCCAACGTTTTACTCTAATGGTTCGACATCGGTCGTCGTGCTGGTTTTCGAGAAAAGCGCGAATAACTTGTATCGCTGGAAATATTTCAGAGTCCCGACGAGTTTCCAAGTCGTGCGGCACCTTGGTCCGGAGGACGAAATCGACATATCCTCGAATCCAACTACTGATCCCTGTTCCTCGTTCAATTGCCAACGTTTTACTATAAGGGTTCGACATCGGTCGTCGTGCTGGTTTTCGAGAAAAGCGCGAATAACTTGGATCGCTGCGAAATATTTCAGAGTCCCGTCGAGTTTCAAAGTCGTGCGGCATCTTGGTTCGACCGCGGCAAAAATCGACATATCCTCGAATCCAACTACAGATCCCTGTTCCTCGTTCAATTGCCAACGTTTTACTCTAATGGTTCGACATCGGTCGTCGTGCTGGTTTTCGAGAAAAGCGCGAATAACTTGTATCGCTGGAAATATTTCAGAGTCCCGACGAGTTTCTAAGTCGTGCGGCACCTTGGTCCGGAGGACGAAATCGACATATCCTCGAATCCAACTACTGATCCCTGTTCCTCGTTCAATTGCCAACGTTTTACTATAAGGGTTCGACATCGGTCGTCGTGCTGGTTTTCGAGAAAAGCGCGAATAACTTGGATCGCTGCGAAATATTTCAGAGTCCCGTCGAGTTTCAAAGTCGTGCGGCATCTTGGTTCGACCGCGGCAAAAATCGACATATCCTCGAATCCAACTACAGATCCCTGTTCCTCGTTCAATTGCCAACGTTTTACTCTAATGGTTCGACATCGGTCGTCGTGCTGGTTTTCGAGAAAAGCGCGAATAACTTGTATCGCTGGAAATATTTCAGAGTCCCGACGAGTTTCTAAGTCGTGCGGCACCTTGGTCCGGAGGACGAAATCGACATATCCTCGAATCCAACTACTGATCCCTGTTCCTCGTTCAATTGCCAACGTTTTACTATAAGGGTTCGACATCGGTCGTCGTGCTGGTTTTCGAGAAAAGCGCGAATAACTTGGATCGCTGCGAAATATTTCAGAGTCCCGTCGAGTTTCAAAGTCGTGCGGCATCTTGGTTCGACCGCGGCAAAAATCGACATATCCTCGAATCCAACTACAGATCCCTGTTCCTCGTTCAATTGCCAACGTTTTACTCTAATGGTTCGACATCGGTCGTCGTGCTGGTTTTCGAGAAAAGCGCGAATAACTTGTATCGCTGGAAATATTTCAGAGTCCCGACGAGTTTCCAAGTCGTGCGGCACCTTGGTCCGGAGGACGAAATCGACATATCCTCGAATCCAACTACTGATCCCTGTTCCTCGTTCAATTGCCAACGTTTTACTATAAGGGTTCGACATCGGTCGTCGTGCTGGTTTTCGAGAAAAGCGCGAATAACTTGGATCGCTGCGAAATATTTCAGAGTCCCGTCGAGTTTCAAAGTCGTGCGGCATCTTGGTTCGACCGCGGCAAAAATCGACATATCCTCGAATCCAACTACAGATCCCTGTTCCTCGTTCAATTGCCAACGTTTTACTCTAATGGTTCGACATCGGTCGTCGTGCTGGTTTTCGAGAAAAGCGCGAATAACTTGTATCGCTGGAAATATTTCAGAGTCCCGACGAGTTTCTAAGTCGTGCGGCACCTTGGTCCGGAGGACGAAATCGACATATCCTCGAATCCAACTACTGATCCCTGTTCCTCGTTCAATTGCCAACGTTTTACTATAAGGGTTCGACATCGGTCGTCGTGCTGGTTTTCGAGAAAAGCGCGAATAACTTGGATCGCTGCGAAATATTTCAGAGTCCCGTCGAGTTTCAAAGTCGTGCGGCATCTTGGTTCGACCGCGGCAAAAATCGACATATCCTCGAATCCAACTACAGATCCCTGTTCCTCGTTCAATTGCCAACGTTTTACTCTAATGGTTCGACATCGGTCGTCGTGCTGGTTTTCGAGAAAAGCGCGAATAACTTGTATCGCTGGAAATATTTCAGAGTCCCGACGAGTTTCTAAGTCGTGCGGCACCTTGGTCCGGAGGACGAAATCGACATATCCTCGAATCCAACTACTGATCCCTGTTCCTCGTTCAATTGCCAACGTTTTACTATAAGGGTTCGACATCGGTCGTCGTGCTGGTTTTCGAGAAAAGCGCGAATAACTTGGATCGCTGCGAAATATTTCAGAGTCCCGTCGAGTTTCAAAGTCGTGCGGCATCTTGGTTCGACCGCGGCAAAAATCGACATATCCTCGAATCCAACTACAGATCCCTGTTCCTCGTTCAATTGCCAACGTTTTACTCTAATGGTTCGACATCGGTCGTCGTGCTGGTTTTCGAGAAAAGCGCGAATAACTTGTATCGCTGGAAATATTTCAGAGTCCCGACGAGTTTCTAAGTCGTGCGGCACCTTGGTCCGGAGGACGAAATCGACATATCCTCGAATCCAACTACTGATCCCTGTTCCTCGTTCAATTGCCAACGTTTTACTATAAGGGTTCGACATCGGTCGTCGTGCTGGTTTTCGAGAAAAGCGCGAATAACTTGGATCGCTGCGAAATATTTCAGAGTCCCGTCGAGTTTCAAAGTCGTGCGGCATCTTGGTTCGACCGCGGCAAAAATCGACATATCCTCGAATCCAACTACAGATCCCTGTTCCTCGTTCAATTGCCAACGTTTTACTCTAATGGTTCGACATCGGTCGTCGTGCTGGTTTTCGAGAAAAGCGCGAATAACTTGTATCGCTGGAAATATTTCAGAGTCCCGACGAGTTTCTAAGTCGTGCGGCACCTTGGTCCGGAGGACGAAATCGACATATCCTCGAATCCAACTACTGATCCCTGTTCCTCGTTCAATTGCCAACGTTTTACTATAAGGGTTCGACATCGGTCGTCGTGCTGGTTTTCGAGAAAAGCGCGAATAACTTGGATCGCTGCGAAATATTTCAGAGTCCCGTCGAGTTTCAAAGTCGTGCGGCATCTTGGTTCGACCGCGGCAAAAATCGACATATCCTCGAATCCAACTACAGATCCCTGTTCCTCGTTCAATTGCCAACGTTTTACTCTAATGGTTCGACATCGGTCGTCGTGCTGGTTTTCGAGAAAAGCGCGAATAACTTGTATCGCTGGAAATATTTCAGAGTCCCGACGAGTTTCTAAGTCGTGCGGCACCTTGGTCCGGAGGACGAAATCGACATATCCTCGAATCCAACTACTGATCCCTGTTCCTCGTTCAATTGCCAACGTTTTACTATAAGGGTTCGACATCGGTCGTCGTGCTGGTTTTCGAGAAAAGCGCGAATAACTTGGATCGCTGCGAAATATTTCAGAGTCCCGTCGAGTTTCAAAGTCGTGCGGCATCTTGGTTCGACCGCGGCAAAAATCGACATATCCTCGAATCCAACTACAGATCCCTGTTCCTCGTTCAATTGCCAACGTTTTACTCTAATGGTTCGACATCGGTCGTCGTGCTGGTTTTCGAGAAAAGCGCGAATAACTTGTATCGCTGGAAATATTTCAGAGTCCCGACGAGTTTCCAAGTCGTGCGGCACCTTGGTCCGGAGGACGAAATCGACATATCCTCGAATCCAACTACTGATCCCTGTTCCTCGTTCAATTGCCAACGTTTTACTATAAGGGTTCGACATCGGTCGTCGTGCTGGTTTTCGAGAAAAGCGCGAATAACTTGGATCGCTGCGAAATATTTCAGAGTCCCGTCGAGTTTCAAAGTCGTGCGGCATCTTGGTTCGACCGCGGCAAAAATCGACATATCCTCGAATCCAACTACAGATCCCTGTTCCTCGTTCAATTGCCAACGTTTTACTCTAATGGTTCGACATCGGTCGTCGTGCTGGTTTTCGAGAAAAGCGCGAATAACTTGTATCGCTGGAAATATTTCAGAGTCCCGACGAGTTTCTAAGTCGTGCGGCACCTTGGTCCGGAGGACGAAATCGACATATCCTCGAATCCAACTACTGATCCCTGTTCCTCGTTCAATTGCCAACGTTTTACTATAAGGGTTCGACATCGGTCGTCGTGCTGGTTTTCGAGAAAAGCGCGAATAACTTGGATCGCTGCGAAATATTTCAGAGTCCCGTCGAGTTTCAAAGTCGTGCGGCATCTTGGTTCGACCGCGGCAAAAATCGACATATCCTCGAATCCAACTACAGATCCCTGTTCCTCGTTCAATTGCCAACGTTTTACTCTAATGGTTCGACATCGGTCGTCGTGCTGGTTTTCGAGAAAAGCGCGAATAACTTGTATCGCTGGAAATATTTCAGAGTCCCGACGAGTTTCTAAGTCGTGCGGCACCTTGGTCCGGAGGACGAAATCGACATATCCTCGAATCCAACTACTGATCCCTGTTCCTCGTTCAATTGCCAACGTTTTACTATAAGGGTTCGACATCGGTCGTCGTGCTGGTTTTCGAGAAAAGCGCGAATAACTTGGATCGCTGCGAAATATTTCAGAGTCCCGTCGAGTTTCAAAGTCGTGCGGCATCTTGGTTCGACCGCGGCAAAAATCGACATATCCTCGAATCCAACTACAGATCCCTGTTCCTCGTTCAATTGCCAACGTTTTACTCTAATGGTTCGACATCGGTCGTCGTGCTGGTTTTCGAGAAAAGCGCGAGTAACTTGTATCGCTGGAAATATTTCAGAGTCCCGACGAGTTTCTAAGTCGTGCGGCACCTTGGTCCGGAGGACGAAATCGACATATCCTCGAATCCAACTACTGATCCCTGTTCCTCGTTCAATTGCCAACGTTTTACTATAAGGGTTCGACATCGGTCGTCGTGCTGGTTTTCGAGAAAAGCGCGAATAACTTGGATCGCTGCGAAATATTTCAGAGTCCCGTCGAGTTTCAAAGTCGTGCGGCATCTTGGTTCGACCGCGGCAAAAATCGACATATCCTCGAATCCAACTACAGATCCCTGTTCCTCGTTCAATTGCCAACGTTTTACTCTAATGGTTCGACATCGGTCGTCGTGCTGGTTTTCGAGAAAAGCGCGAATAACTTGTATCGCTGGAAATATTTCAGAGTCCCGACGAGTTTCTAAGTCGTGCGGCACCTTGGTCCGGAGGACGAAATCGACATATCCTCGAATCCAACTACTGATCCCTGTTCCTCGTTCAATTGCCAACGTTTTACTATAAGGGTTCGACATCGGTCGTCGTGCTGGTTTTCGAGAAAAGCGCGAATAACTTGGATCGCTGCGAAATATTTCAGAGTCCCGTCGAGTTTCAAAGTCGTGCGGCATCTTGGTTCGACCGCGGCAAAAATCGACATATCCTCGAATCCAACTACAGATCCCTGTTCCTCGTTCAATTGCCAACGTTTTACTCTAATGGTTCGACATCGGTCGTCGTGCTGGTTTTCGAGAAAAGCGCGAATAACTTGTATCGCTGGAAATATTTCAGAGTCCCGACGAGTTTCTAAGTCGTGCGGCACCTTGGTCCGGAGGACGAAATCGACATATCCTCGAATCCAACTACTGATCCCTGTTCCTCGTTCAATTGCCAACGTTTTACTATAAGGGTTCGACATCGGTCGTCGTGCTGGTTTTCGAGAAAAGCGCGAATAACTTGGATCGCTGCGAAATATTTCAGAGTCCCGTCGAGTTTCAAAGTCGTGCGGCATCTTGGTTCGACCGCGGCAAAAATCGACATATCCTCGAATCCAACTACAGATCCCTGTTCCTCGTTCAATTGCCAACGTTTTACTCTAATGGTTCGACATCGGTCGTCGTGCTGGTTTTCGAGAAAAGCGCGAATAACTTGTATCGCTGGAAATATTTCAGAGTCCCGACGAGTTTCCAAGTCGTGCGGCACCTTGGTCCGGAGGACGAAATCGACATATCCTCGAATCCAACTACTGATCCCTGTTCCTCGTTCAATTGCCAACGTTTTACTATAAGGGTTCGACATCGGTCGTCGTGCTGGTTTTCGAGAAAAGCGCGAATAACTTGGATCGCTGCGAAATATTTCAGAGTCCCGTCGAGTTTCAAAGTCGTGCGGCATCTTGGTTCGACCGCGGCAAAAATCGACATATCCTCGAATCCAACTACAGATCCCTGTTCCTCGTTCAATTGCCAACGTTTTACTCTAATGGTTCGACATCGGTCGTCGTGCTGGTTTTCGAGAAAAGCGCGAATAACTTGTATCGCTGGAAATATTTCAGAGTCCCGACGAGTTTCTAAGTCGTGCGGCACCTTGGTCCGGAGGACGAAATCGACATATCCTCGAATCCAACTACTGATCCCTGTTCCTCGTTCAATTGCCAACGTTTTACTATAAGGGTTCGACTTCGGTCGTCGTGCTGGTTTTCGAGAAAAGCGCGAATAACTTGGATCGCTGCGAAATATTTCAGAGTCCCGTCGAGTTTCAAAGTCGTGCGGCATCTTGGTTCGACCGCGGCAAAAATCGACATATCCTCGAATCCAACTACAGATCCCTGTTCCTCGTTCAATTGCCAACGTTTTACTCTAATGGTTCGACATCGGTCGTCGTGCTGGTTTTCGAGAAAAGCGCGAATAACTTGTATCGCTGGAAATATTTCAGAGTCCCGACGAGTTTCTAAGTCGTGCGGCACCTTGGTCCGGAGGACGAAATCGACATATCCTCGAATCCAACTACTGATCCCTGTTCCTCGTTCAATTGCCAACGTTTTACTATAAGGGTTCGACATCGGTCGTCGTGCTGGTTTTCGAGAAAAGCGCGAATAACTTGGATCGCTGCGAAATATTTCAGAGTCCCGTCGAGTTTCAAAGTCGTGCGGCATCTTGGTTCGACCGCGGCAAAAATCGACATATCCTCGAATCCAACTACAGATCCCTGTTCCTCGTTCAATTGCCAACGTTTTACTCTAATGGTTCGACATCGGTCGTCGTGCTGGTTTTCGAGAAAAGCGCGAATAACTTGTATCGCTGGAAATATTTCAGAGTCCCGACGAGTTTCTAAGTCGTGCGGCACCTTGGTCCGGAGGACGAAATCGACATATCCTCGAATCCAACTACTGATCCCTGTTCCTCGTTCAATTGCCAACGTTTTACTATAAGGGTTCGACATCGGTCGTCGTGCTGGTTTTCGAGAAAAGCGCGAATAACTTGGATCGCTGCGAAATATTTCAGAGTCCCGTCGAGTTTCAAAGTCGTGCGGCATCTTGGTTCGACCGCGGCAAAAATCGACATATCCTCGAATCCAACTACAGATCCCTGTTCCTCGTTCAATTGCCAACGTTTTACTCTAATGGTTCGACATCGGTCGTCGTGCTGGTTTTCGAGAAAAGCGCGAATAACTTGTATCGCTGGAAATATTTCAGAGTCCCGACGAGTTTCTAAGTCGTGCGGCACCTTGGTCCGGAGGACGAAATCGACATATCCTCGAATCCAACTACTGATCCCTGTTCCTCGTTCAATTGCCAACGTTTTACTATAAGGGTTCGACATCGGTCGTCGTGCTGGTTTTCGAGAAAAGCGCGAATAACTTGGATCGCTGCGAAATATTTCAGAGTCCCGTCGAGTTTCAAAGTCGTGCGGCATCTTGGTTCGACCGCGGCAAAAATCGACATATCCTCGAATCCAACTACAGATCCCTGTTCCTCGTTCAATTGCCAACGTTTTACTCTAATGGTTCGACATCGGTCGTCGTGCTGGTTTTCGAGAAAAGCGCGAATAACTTGTATCGCTGGAAATATTTCAGAGTCCCGACGAGTTTCTAAGTCGTGCGGCACCTTGGTCCGGAGGACGAAATCGACATATCCTCGAATCCAACTACTGATCCCTGTTCCTCGTTCAATTGCCAACGTTTTACTATAAGGGTTCGACATCGGTCGTCGTGCTGGTTTTCGAGAAAAGCGCGAATAACTTGGATCGCTGCGAAATATTTCAGAGTCCCGTCGAGTTTCAAAGTCGTGCGGCATCTTGGTTCGACCGCGGCAAAAATCGACATATCCTCGAATCCAACTACAGATCCCTGTTCCTCGTTCAATTGCCAACGTTTTACTCTAATGGTTCGACATCGGTCGTCGTGCTGGTTTTCGAGAAAAGCGCGAATAACTTGTATCGCTGGAAATATTTCAGAGTCCCGACGAGTTTCCAAGTCGTGCGGCACCTTGGTCCGGAGGACGAAATCGACATATCCTCGAATCCAACTACTGATCCCTGTTCCTCGTTCAATTGCCAACGTTTTACTATAAGGGTTCGACATCGGTCGTCGTGCTGGTTTTCGAGAAAAGCGCGAATAACTTGGATCGCTGCGAAATATTTCAGAGTCCCGTCGAGTTTCAAAGTCGTGCGGCATCTTGGTTCGACCGCGGCAAAAATCGACATATCCTCGAATCCAACTACAGATCCCTGTTCCTCGTTCAATTGCCAACGTTTTACTCTAATGGTTCGACATCGGTCGTCGTGCTGGTTTTCGAGAAAAGCGCGAATAACTTGTATCGCTGGAAATATTTCAGAGTCCCGACGAGTTTCTAAGTCGTGCGGCACCTTGGTCCGGAGGACGAAATCGACATATCCTCGAATCCAACTACTGATCCCTGTTCCTCGTTCAATTGCCAACGTTTTACTATAAGGGTTCGACATCGGTCGTCGTGCTGGTTTTCGAGAAAAGCGCGAATAACTTGGATCGCTGCGAAATATTTCAGAGTCCCGTCGAGTTTCAAAGTCGTGCGGCATCTTGGTTCGACCGCGGCAAAAATCGACATATCCTCGAATCCAACTACAGATCCCTGTTCCTCGTTCAATTGCCAACGTTTTACTCTAATGGTTCGACATCGGTCGTCGTGCTGGTTTTCGAGAAAAGCGCGAATAACTTGTATCGCTGGAAATATTTCAGAGTCCCGACGAGTTTCTAAGTCGTGCGGCACCTTGGTCCGGAGGACGAAATCGACATATCCTCGAATCCAACTACTGATCCCTGTTCCTCGTTCAATTGCCAACGTTTTACTATAAGGGTTCGACATCGGTCGTCGTGCTGGTTTTCGAGAAAAGCGCGAATAACTTGGATCGCTGCGAAATATTTCAGAGTCCCGTCGAGTTTCAAAGTCGTGCGGCATCTTGGTTCGACCGCGGCAAAAATCGACATATCCTCGAATCCAACTACAGATCCCTGTTCCTCGTTCAATTGCCAACGTTTTACTCTAATGGTTCGACATCGGTCGTCGTGCTGGTTTTCGAGAAAAGCGCGAATAACTTGTATCGCTGGAAATATTTCAGAGTCCCGACGAGTTTCTAAGTCGTGCGGCACCTTGGTCCGGAGGACGAAATCGACATATCCTCGAATCCAACTACTGATCCCTGTTCCTCGTTCAATTGCCAACGTTTTACTATAAGGGTTCGACATCGGTCGTCGTGCTGGTTTTCGAGAAAAGCGCGAATAACTTGGATCGCTGCGAAATATTTCAGAGTCCCGTCGAGTTTCAAAGTCGTGCGGCATCTTGGTTCGACCGCGGCAAAAATCGACATATCCTCGAATCCAACTACAGATCCCTGTTCCTCGTTCAATTGCCAACGTTTTACTCTAATGGTTCGACATCGGTCGTCGTGCTGGTTTTCGAGAAAAGCGCGAATAACTTGTATCGCTGGAAATATTTCAGAGTCCCGACGAGTTTCTAAGTCGTGCGGCACCTTGGTCCGGAGGACGAAATCGACATATCCTCGAATCCAACTACTGATCCCTGTTCCTCGTTCAATTGCCAACGTTTTACTATAAGGGTTCGACATCGGTCGTCGTGCTGGTTTTCGAGAAAAGCGCGAATAACTTGGATCGCTGCGAAATATTTCAGAGTCCCGTCGAGTTTCAAAGTCGTGCGGCATCTTGGTTCGACCGCGGCAAAAATCGACATATCCTCGAATCCAACTACAGATCCCTGTTCCTCGTTCAATTGCCAACGTTTTACTCTAATGGTTCGACATCGGTCGTCGTGCTGGTTTTCGAGAAAAGCGCGAATAACTTGTATCGTTGGAAATATTTCAGAGTCCCGACGAGTTTCAAAGTCGTGCGGCACCTTGGTCCGACCGCGGCGAAAATCGACATATCCTCGAATCCAACTACTGATCCCTGTTCCTCGTTCAATTGCGAACGTATTACTCTAATGGTTCGACATCGGTCGTCGTACTGGTTTTCGAGAAAAACGCGAAAAACTTGGATCGCAGCGAAATATTTCTAAGTTCCGTGAAATTATTTTCGAATTTTGTTTTTGACCGTGTATTCATCGTGGTAATGATCGCAGCGATTGTTTATAATAATTCGTTTTGTCGGTTTACTCTTGATCTTGGTTCCGACGCTTTCCGCGGCTAAGTCCCAGCGGCTGTTGTAGCGGCGGTTTACGCCCATAAGCGCCCGTGCGTAAGGTACGGCGGCGCCGGCGTTCCGGCCGGCCGTTCGGTATCTATAAGGGAGAGCGACGGTCCGAGCGTCTCGGTCGGAGCAGCGTTGGGCGTGTGGCTATTCATGACCTCGGTTGAGAAGCAGTCACCGCTCCTCGAGATTCTGTCTCGACTGTTCTTACCGTGTTGCGTTTCGGATTTCTCCACACAGCATGACCACGGGTCGGTGTCTATGACCGAATGGCCCTTATGTGGTGAGCGTCCATAAGTGACGTTGGTGACAGGTATGCACTTCTGTGTATGCTTGTACGACCTTATGCATTCAACTCTTTATCCACGCAGATGGACGATTTAAACTTAACGAAACGCTAAGGAAGGCTAGCGTCGGGTACATATAAAGTATCGTACTCTTAGTTCGAACTTTGAAAGAGGGAGAAAGTAGATCCAAACCCAAGAGGTGTCAGTTGTCGATATGGCTAGCGCGCACATTACGTGCCAACTCGTTATGACCAGCATGGCACGGTCCGCGCTATCCCGTTTGCTCAGCATGCACTTGTCCGCGCTATTACGTACATGACCAGCGTGAATGATACGCGCT
>CAJUZA010000091.1:20000-25000 GCA_910592295.1 Andrena haemorrhoa
CTGCGGAAGGATCATTAACAAGGCTCAAAGAGCAAAAAGCAAAACGCTTGAATGAAACGTAACTATGCAAACACTAATATAAATGCGAACGCATTTATATAAACAGATACCAAATACTAAATGCGAATGCATTTAAACAGATACCAAATACTAAATGCGAATGCATTTAAACAGATACCAAAAACGAAATGCGAATATGCATTTCTCCTATATACCGCGTGGCACGGCTTACGCGCGGAGGTCGCTACAGACGGAGAACCTGGTTTCTCACCGCGACGCTCCCGTCCGATGCCCGTCGGTGAAGCGCAAAGAGCCCAGCTCGCCAGACCGCCAGACGCGGTGTCGCCGCCTCTTTGAGAACGGGACGATAATAATACGAACGCAATCACGAGTGCGCTAGCGCGAGGTTTCTAGAGAGAGGTCGTCGTTAACTGAATCGGGAAAAACAAGACCCGTCGTTGCGATCGCCCTCCGATAGCCCGCCGCCCTCGTCGGTTCCCGTTCACCTCGTATCCGGAGGCGTGTACCGTTGTATACGAATAACCGTCTGAGCGTGTTGTCTGCGCTAGCGTGTGTTGTAGGCTCTTGTCGAGAAAGGGGAGTCACTACTCGCGACCAAAGACAGGGACGAAAACACGAGACAAGCGCCCCGAGTGGTTAAGTAAAGCGCGCGCGCGAGAGAGGGCAGCCAGGAACGAGCCGCCGTCGGAGCCTCGGCTTCGCGACGTTTCTATCCCTCTCTTTCGACGACGCTTCTTCCACTCGCATTCCGCTTCCTCAGTTTTGGTCGCGCTCTCCGAAAAGTCCTCCTGTGGACGGGACCCTCTCCTCGGAGAGAGAAGAGGACCCGGGTAACCTAGGGCGGCTCGCACATCGAACGCGTCGACGTGCGTCCCGAGTATCGCTCACTTAATCGCGCGTCCCCGATAGCGAAAAAAAGGACCGGCTGTGAAGCATCGATAGCGAAAGTCCGATTGGACCGATCGAAGCCGGCCGTGCGTCCGCTTTCGGGGGACGGCGACGATAGAGAGCGTGTAAGGAGGACGCTGCCGCGTGCGGTGGCCCCCGAGTACACGATTACGGTTCTCGTACCCGTGTATCTCGAAGGTTTTTAAATGAATACGCTCGGCCGTCGGACGTGTCGCGGTGTTTCCGCGTGCGTTTCGACGGTTCCCGTCCTGGACAGGAATCACACAGTGTCGTCAACGTTGGCGACGCCCGGACGGTCCTCCTTCGCGCGCTGGTTGGAGGCGCACGGGCCTCGGCTTCATCCGAACCGAGAGAACAAAAGATATATATCAAACATATTTAATAACACGATTACCCTGAACGGTGGATCACTTGGCTCGTGGGTCGATGAAGAACGCAGCTAATTGCGCGTCAACGTGTGAACTGCAGGACACATGAACATCGACATTTCGAACGCACATTGCGGTCCACGGATACAATTCCTGGACCACGCCTGGCTGAGGGTCGTTATCACAAACAAAAGACTGCTTGCGTCGGTTTCTCCTCGGCGTGTCATCCTCGCCGTCTCGCGTTTCCGACGATGTAACGCGTTTCGGTGTCGGGTCGATGATACACGCGAGATACGCGCGACGTACGAGCGAAAGTTGGGCTGTTCGTCGGCGTTTGCCACGGCTCGCGCCAGAGTCGTTGAAGCGTGTAATCTCTCCCGTGCGAGAAAAGAGAGAGGCGAACGTGATGAAAATATGATCATCGTGCGGACTCGCGTGCGTGCTTTCACGGCGTCGTGCGTCGTTGTTTTAAAACGACCGCCCGTGTGCTGCACCGCTCCCGGATCAAGCACACTCACGGCAGCCTCTCCGCTCGCACCGGTGGTGTAGATTTGCCTTCACGTTCTGCGCGAGATCTTTTTACCGTGCTCCCGACGTCGCCTGAAATGAAAAATTTGTCCTGAGAAAGAGACACCAAAGAGCGAGAGATAGAGAGAAAGAGCAGTGCGCGGCATATGTGCGCCGATCTATATCGTCGCCTTCACGAGGCCCCAGGGATTTTAAAAAGAGGGTCGTCGTTTTGACAAGTGATAAAAGTCAATCGATACATCGAGGGCACACCACTCGTTCTTCGGGACGCCGTGAAGATCCAAGGGTGTATTACACGAATACAGGCGCTGTGCGGGATGATAAACAACCACGCGTTAACAGGATCGGGTCGATGTATTTCCCCGTCCGTTGCGCGTGTCCTCGCCAAGCCCTATTCGTTCTCTCCCTATGGCCACGTTCCGTCGACACAGACTAGTGTTTGCGCCAAACATTCGATGAGAGATTGCTGCATGCGTCGTTTAACGTTTCTGTACCCCGAAATCCTCATTGGCGCGGCTGCGCGAATTTGAATTTTGACGAGAACCGAAAGGCGCTGATGCCGCGAAAGGTGGTTATGACTCTCCTTCGTGTAGAATGGAAGAACGAGTCTCCCCGATCGCCCCATGTCTTTGTCGCGTTGTTGGTCGACCGTATAAGAGACCGCGCGTCTCACCGGTCGTACAGTCCACGGAAAAGCTTATTTTTCCCGCGGTTCCCTCTGCTGCTCGCAGCGTGAAGGGATAGCGGAATCTCAAAGCTAATATAGCGGACGGACGTTAAAGTAAAAACCGGTGGTCGTTCCGCGGGAGTCTCGCGGATCGATTCGACGATGCGCGACGAAAAGAGACACTTTGGCGAGGCGCAAATAGAGGTAGGGGGGACTAATTCTCTATTAGAAGAGAAAAAGAGTCCATATACCTTTTCTCTGAAATCGTGCGATGGCACCTCTGGATACACAACGAGTCTGGCTATGAGCAGGGACGTGTACGGGGGAAGATATATGTGCGTGGCGTGTGATGCCGTATACGCGGTGCGCATGGGAAACTGCGAGCGAGCAAGGGAAGAGAAAGAATCGAAGAAGTTTATTTATATTCTTCTCCTTGTATTCTTCAGCCCAGCTTCTCGTCCGGCCCGGCCCCGTCGTCGGTGTCAACTCGCAATACGCGCACACCCCCCCGTACTCCCGCCGCCGGGAGACCCGTCGAGATAAAGTATCAAAAAGAGGGAGCACGATTTATATATCTTCTCTCCATATGATTGACGACCTCAGAGTAGGCGAGATTACCCGCTGAATTTAAGCATATTACTAAGCGGAGGAAAAGAAACTAACAAGGATTTCCTTAGTAGCGGCGAGCGAACAGGAATTAGCCCCAGCACTGAATCCCGCGGTTCCGCCGCAGGGAATTGTAGTGTTCAGGAGGATCCGTTTATCCCGTGACGTCGCACCGCGTCCAAGTCCATCTTGAATGGGGCCACTTACCCGCAGAGGGTGCCAGGCCCGTAGCGACCGGTACGCGTTTCGGGAGGATCTCTCCATAGAGTCGGGTTGCTTGAGAGTGCAACCCTAAGTGGGTGGTAAACTCCATCTAAGGCTAAATACAACCACGAGACCGATAGCGAACAAGTACCGTGAGGGAAAGTTGAAAAGAACTTTGAAGAGAGAGTTCAAGAGTACGTGAAACCGTTCAGGGGTAAACCTGAGAAACCCAAAAGATCGAATGGGGAGATTCATCGTCGACGAGGCTGGCTCCCGTCGGTGCGCGATACTCCGGGTGGACTTTCGTGGTCCATTAGCGAGGGTACACCACCGGCGGCGAATGTTCCGGCCACGTAGTCGTGCACTTCTCCCCTAGTAGAACGTCGCGACCCGTTGCGTGTCGGTCTACGGCCCGAGCGGTTGCCTGTTTCGTTGCTCCCAGAGCACGCGACAGACCCTCGGCCGCCCGGCCGGCTGCGCGACGGTACTCTGACGGTATCGGGCCGCAACCAATCCATTTTCGAATGTGTGTGCGTCAGGCCCGCCGCAAGCCCGGCCAGTTCTTACCCGGAGGCACGGACCTGGTGCCGTCCCCGGGCCTGGCCAGCTGTTAGCAGGCGGTGTCCTTGGACTGGCCAAGCTTCGAATTACCGGTCGGCGACGCTACTGCTTTGGGTACTCTCAGGACCCGTCTTGAAACACGGACCAAGGAGTCTAACATGTGCGCGAGTCATTGGGAGAAAGAAACCTAAAGGCGGAATGAAAGTGAAGGTCGACCTTTGCGTCGACCGAGGGAGGATCGGCCGCGTTACGATGCGGCCTCGCACTCCCGGGGCGTCTCGTTCTCATTGCGAGAAGAGGCGCACCTAGAGCGTACACGTTGGGACCCGAAAGATGGTGAACTATGCCTGGTCAGGACGAAGTCAGGGGAAACCCTGATGGAGGTCCGTAGCGATTCTGACGTGCAAATCGATCGTCGGAACTGGGTATAGGGGCGAAAGACTAATCGAACCATCTAGTAGCTGGTTCCCTCCGAAGTTTCCCTCAGGATAGCTGGCACTCGCTCGTTCCTACGCGAACGTGTGCGAGTTTCATCTGGTAAAGCGAATGATTAGAGGCCTTGGGGCCGAAACGACCTCAACCTATTCTCAAACTTTAAATGGGTGAGATCTCTGGCTTGCTTGGATCATGAAGCCACGAGATTATATTGAATCAGAGTGCCAAGTGGGCCAATTTTGGTAAGCAGAACTGGCGCTGTGGGATGAACCAAACGCAGAGTTAAGGCGCCTAAGTCGACGCTTATGGGATACCATGAAAGGCGTTGGTTGCTTAAGACAGCAGGACGGTGGCCATGGAAGTCGGAATCCGCTAAGGAGTGTGTAACAACTCACCTGCCGAAGCAACTAGCCCTGAAAATGGATGGCGCTGAAGCGTCGCGCCTATACTCCGCCGTCAGCGGCAAGTGGGGAGGGACGTGCCACCCGTTCGCGGGTGACCGTCCTCCATGAAGCCCTGACGAGTAGGAGGGTCGCGGCGGTGTGCGCAGAAGGGTCTGGGCGTGAGCCTGCCTGGAGCCACCGTCGGTGCAGATCTTGGTGGTAGTAGCAAATACTCCAGCGAGGCCCTGGAGGACTGACGTGGAGAAGGGTTTCGTGTGAACAGCCGTTGCACACGAGTCAGTCGATCCTAAGCCCTAA
>CAJUZA010000091.1:30000-47500 GCA_910592295.1 Andrena haemorrhoa
TCCTCGTTCAATTGCCAACGTTTTACTATAAGGGTTCGACATCGGTCGTCGTGCTGGTTTTCGAGAAAAGCGCGAATAACTTGGATCGCTGCGAAATATTTCAGAGTCCCGTCGAGTTTCAAAGTCGTGCGGCATCTTGGTTCGACCGCGGCAAAAATCGACATATCCTCGAATCCAACTACAGATCCCTGTTCCTCGTTCAATTGCCAACGTTTTACTCTAATGGTTCGACATCGGTCGTCGTGCTGGTTTTCGAGAAAAGCGCGAATAACTTGTATCGCTGGAAATATTTCAGAGTCCCGACGAGTTTCTAAGTCGTGCGGCACCTTGGTCCGGAGGACGAAATCGACATATCCTCGAATCCAACTACTGATCCCTGTTCCTCGTTCAATTGCCAACGTTTTACTATAAGGGTTCGACATCGGTCGTCGTGCTGGTTTTCGAGAAAAGCGCGAATAACTTGGATCGCTGCGAAATATTTCAGAGTCCCGTCGAGTTTCAAAGTCGTGCGGCATCTTGGTTCGACCGCGGCAAAAATCGACATATCCTCGAATCCAACTACAGATCCCTGTTCCTCGTTCAATTGCCAACGTTTTACTCTAATGGTTCGACATCGGTCGTCGTGCTGGTTTTCGAGAAAAGCGCGAATAACTTGTATCGCTGGAAATATTTCAGAGTCCCGACGAGTTTCCAAGTCGTGCGGCACCTTGGTCCGGAGGACGAAATCGACATATCCTCGAATCCAACTACTGATCCCTGTTCCTCGTTCAATTGCCAACGTTTTACTATAAGGGTTCGACATCGGTCGTCGTGCTGGTTTTCGAGAAAAGCGCGAATAACTTGGATCGCTGCGAAATATTTCAGAGTCCCGTCGAGTTTCAAAGTCGTGCGGCATCTTGGTTCGACCGCGGCAAAAATCGACATATCCTCGAATCCAACTACAGATCCCTGTTCCTCGTTCAATTGCCAACGTTTTACTCTAATGGTTCGACATCGGTCGTCGTGCTGGTTTTCGAGAAAAGCGCGAATAACTTGTATCGCTGGAAATATTTCAGAGTCCCGACGAGTTTCCAAGTCGTGCGGCACCTTGGTCCGGAGGACGAAATCGACATATCCTCGAATCCAACTACTGATCCCTGTTCCTCGTTCAATTGCCAACGTTTTACTATAAGGGTTCGACATCGGTCGTCGTGCTGGTTTTCGAGAAAAGCGCGAATAACTTGGATCGCTGCGAAATATTTCAGAGTCCCGTCGAGTTTCAAAGTCGTGCGGCATCTTGGTTCGACCGCGGCAAAAATCGACATATCCTCGAATCCAACTACAGATCCCTGTTCCTCGTTCAATTGCCAACGTTTTACTCTAATGGTTCGACATCGGTCGTCGTGCTGGTTTTCGAGAAAAGCGCGAATAACTTGTATCGCTGGAAATATTTCAGAGTCCCGACGAGTTTCTAAGTCGTGCGGCACCTTGGTCCGGAGGACGAAATCGACATATCCTCGAATCCAACTACTGATCCCTGTTCCTCGTTCAATTGCCAACGTTTTACTATAAGGGTTCGACATCGGTCGTCGTGCTGGTTTTCGAGAAAAGCGCGAATAACTTGGATCGCTGCGAAATATTTCAGAGTCCCGTCGAGTTTCAAAGTCGTGCGGCATCTTGGTTCGACCGCGGCAAAAATCGACATATCCTCGAATCCTACTACAGATCCCTGTTCCTCGTTCAATTGCCAACGTTTTACTCTAATGGTTCGACATCGGTCGTCGTGCTGGTTTTCGAGAAAAGCGCGAATAACTTGTATCGCTGGAAATATTTCAGAGTCCCGACGAGTTTCTAAGTCGTGCGGCACCTTGGTCCGGAGGACGAAATCGACATATCCTCGAATCCAACTACTGATCCCTGTTCCTCGTTCAATTGCCAACGTTTTACTATAAGGGTTCGACATCGGTCGTCGTGCTGGTTTTCGAGAAAAGCGCGAATAACTTGGATCGCTGCGAAATATTTCAGAGTCCCGTCGAGTTTCAAAGTCGTGCGGCATCTTGGTTCGACCGCGGCAAAAATCGACATATCCTCGAATCCAACTACAGATCCCTGTTCCTCGTTCAATTGCCAACGTTTTACTCTAATGGTTCGACATCGGTCGTCGTGCTGGTTTTCGAGAAAAGCGCGAATAACTTGTATCGCTGGAAATATTTCAGAGTCCCGACGAGTTTCTAAGTCGTGCGGCACCTTGGTCCGGAGGACGAAATCGACATATCCTCGAATCCAACTACTGATCCCTGTTCCTCGTTCAATTGCCAACGTTTTACTATAAGGGTTCGACATCGGTCGTCGTGCTGGTTTTCGAGAAAAGCGCGAATAACTTGGATCGCTGCGAAATATTTCAGAGTCCCGTCGAGTTTCAAAGTCGTGCGGCATCTTGGTTCGACCGCGGCAAAAATCGACATATCCTCGAATCCAACTACAGATCCCTGTTCCTCGTTCAATTGCCAACGTTTTACTCTAATGGTTCGACATCGGTCGTCGTGCTGGTTTTCGAGAAAAGCGCGAATAACTTGTATCGCTGGAAATATTTCAGAGTCCCGACGAGTTTCTAAGTCGTGCGGCACCTTGGTCCGGAGGACGAAATCGACATATCCTCCAATCCAACTACTGATCCCTGTTCCTCGTTCAATTGCCAACGTTTTACTATAAGGGTTCGACATCGGTCGTCGTGCTGGTTTTCGAGAAAAGCGCGAATAACTTGGATCGCTGCGAAATATTTCAGAGTCCCGTCGAGTTTCAAAGTCGTGCGGCATCTTGGTTCGACCGCGGCAAAAATCGACATATCCTCGAATCCAACTACAGATCCCTGTTCCTCGTTCAATTGCCAACGTTTTACTCTAATGGTTCGACATCGGTCGTCGTGCTGGTTTTCGAGAAAAGCGCGAATAACTTGTATCGCTGGAAATATTTCAGAGTCCCGACGAGTTTCTAAGTCGTGCGGCACCTTGGTCCGGAGGACGAAATCGACATATCCTCGAATCCAACTACTGATCCCTGTTCCTCGTTCAATTGCCAACGTTTTACTATAAGGGTTCGACATCGGTCGTCGTGCTGGTTTTCGAGAAAAGCGCGAATAACTTGGATCGCTGCGAAATATTTCAGAGTCCCGTCGAGTTTCAAAGTCGTGCGGCATCTTGGTTCGACCGCGGCAAAAATCGACATATCCTCGAATCCAACTACAGATCCCTGTTCCTCGTTCAATTGCCAACGTTTTACTCTAATGGTTCGACATCGGTCGTCGTGCTGGTTTTCGAGAAAAGCGCGAATAACTTGTATCGCTGGAAATATTTCAGAGTCCCGACGAGTTTCTAAGTCGTGCGGCACCTTGGTCCGGAGGACGAAATCGACATATCCTCGAATCCAACTACTGATCCCTGTTCCTCGTTCAATTGCCAACGTTTTACTATAAGGGTTCGACATCGGTCGTCGTGCTGGTTTTCGAGAAAAGCGCGAATAACTTGGATCGCTGCGAAATATTTCAGAGTCCCGTCGAGTTTCAAAGTCGTGCGGCATCTTGGTTCGACCGCGGCAAAAATCGACATATCCTCGAATCCAACTACAGATCCCTGTTCCTCGTTCAATTGCCAACGTTTTACTCTAATGGTTCGACATCGGTCGTCGTGCTGGTTTTCGAGAAAAGCGCGAATAACTTGTATCGCTGGAAATATTTCAGAGTCCCGACGAGTTTCTAAGTCGTGCGGCACCTTGGTCCGGAGGACGAAATCGACATATCCTCGAATCCAACTACTGATCCCTGTTCCTCGTTCAATTGCCAACGTTTTACTATAAGGGTTCGACATCGGTCGTCGTGCTGGTTTTCGAGAAAAGCGCGAATAACTTGGATCGCTGCGAAATATTTCAGAGTCCCGTCGAGTTTCAAAGTCGTGCGGCATCTTGGTTCGACCGCGGCAAAAATCGACATATCCTCGAATCCAACTACAGATCCCTGTTCCTCGTTCAATTGCCAACGTTTTACTCTAATGGTTCGACATCGGTCGTCGTGCTGGTTTTCGAGAAAAGCGCGAATAACTTGTATCGCTGGAAATATTTCAGAGTCCCGACGAGTTTCTAAGTCGTGCGGCACCTTGGTCCGGAGGACGAAATCGACATATCCTCGAATCCAACTACTGATCCCTGTTCCTCGTTCAATTGCCAACGTTTTACTATAAGGGTTCGACATCGGTCGTCGTGCTGGTTTTCGAGAAAAGCGCGAATAACTTGGATCGCTGCGAAATATTTCAGAGTCCCGTCGAGTTTCAAAGTCGTGCGGCATCTTGGTTCGACCGCGGCAAAAATCGACATATCCTCGAATCCAACTACAGATCCCTGTTCCTCGTTCAATTGCCAACGTTTTACTCTAATGGTTCGACATCGGTCGTCGTGCTGGTTTTCGAGAAAAGCGCGAATAACTTGTATCGCTGGAAATATTTCAGAGTCCCGACGAGTTTCTAAGTCGTGCGGCACCTTGGTCCGGAGGACGAAATCGACATATCCTCGAATCCAACTACTGATCCCTGTTCCTCGTTCAATTGCCAACGTTTTACTATAAGGGTTCGACATCGGTCGTCGTGCTGGTTTTCGAGAAAAGCGCGAATAACTTGGATCGCTGCGAAATATTTCAGAGTCCCGTCGAGTTTCAAAGTCGTGCGGCATCTTGGTTCGACCGCGGCAAAAATCGACATATCCTCGAATCCAACTACAGATCCCTGTTCCTCGTTCAATTGCCAACGTTTTACTCTAATGGTTCGACATCGGTCGTCGTGCTGGTTTTCGAGAAAAGCGCGAATAACTTGTATCGCTGGAAATATTTCAGAGTCCCGACGAGTTTCTAAGTCGTGCGGCACCTTGGTCCGGAGGACGAAATCGACATATCCTCGAATCCAACTACTGATCCCTGTTCCTCGTTCAATTGCCAACGTTTTACTATAAGGGTTCGACATCGGTCGTCGTGCTGGTTTTCGAGAAAAGCGCGAATAACTTGGATCGCTGCGAAATATTTCAGAGTCCCGTCGAGTTTCAAAGTCGTGCGGCATCTTGGTTCGACCGCGGCAAAAATCGACATATCCTCGAATCCAACAACAGATCCCTGTTCCTCGTTCAATTGCCAACGTTTTACTCTAATGGTTCGACATCGGTCGTCGTGCTGGTTTTCGAGAAAAGCGCGAATAACTTGTATCGCTGGAAATATTTCAGAGTCCCGACGAGTTTCTAAGTCGTGCGGCACCTTGGTCCGGAGGACGAAATCGACATATCCTCGAATCCAACTACTGATCCCTGTTCCTCGTTCAATTGCCAACGTTTTACTATAAGGGTTCGACATCGGTCGTCGTGCTGGTTTTCGAGAAAAGCGCGAATAACTTGGATCGCTGCGAAATATTTCAGAGTCCCGTCGAGTTTCAAAGTCGTGCGGCATCTTGGTTCGACCGCGGCAAAAATCGACATATCCTCGAATCCAACTACAGATCCCTGTTCCTCGTTCAATTGCCAACGTTTTACTCTAATGGTTCGACATCGGTCGTCGTGCTGGTTTTCGAGAAAAGCGCGAATAACTTGTATCGCTGGAAATATTTCAGAGTCCCGACGAGTTTCTAAGTCGTGCGGCACCTTGGTCCGGAGGACGAAATCGACATATCCTCGAATCCAACTACTGATCCCTGTTCCTCGTTCAATTGCCAACGTTTTACTATAAGGGTTCGACATCGGTCGTCGTGCTGGTTTTCGAGAAAAGCGCGAATAACTTGGATCGCTGCGAAATATTTCAGAGTCCCGTCGAGTTTCAAAGTCGTGCGGCATCTTGGTTCGACCGCGGCAAAAATCGACATATCCTCGAATCCAACTACAGATCCCTGTTCCTCGTTCAATTGCCAACGTTTTACTCTAATGGTTCGACATCGGTCGTCGTGCTGGTTTTCGAGAAAAGCGCGAATAACTTGTATCGCTGGAAATATTTCAGAGTCCCGACGAGTTTCTAAGTCGTGCGGCACCTTGGTCCGGAGGACGAAATCGACATATCCTCGAATCCAACTACTGATCCCTGTTCCTCGTTCAATTGCCAACGTTTTACTATAAGGGTTCGACATCGGTCGTCGTGCTGGTTTTCGAGAAAAGCGCGAATAACTTGGATCGCTGCGAAATATTTCAGAGTCCCGTCGAGTTTCAAAGTCGTGCGGCATCTTGGTTCGACCGCGGCAAAAATCGACATATCCTCGAATCCAACTACAGATCCCTGTTCCTCGTTCAATTGCCAACGTTTTACTCTAATGGTTCGACATCGGTCGTCGTGCTGGTTTTCGAGAAAAGCGCGAATAACTTGTATCGCTGGAAATATTTCAGAGTCCCGACGAGTTTCTAAGTCGTGCGGCACCTTGGTCCGGAGGACGAAATCGACATATCCTCGAATCCAACTACTGATCCCTGTTCCTCGTTCAATTGCCAACGTTTTACTATAAGGGTTCGACATCGGTCGTCGTGCTGGTTTTCGAGAAAAGCGCGAATAACTTGGATCGCTGCGAAATATTTCAGAGTCCCGTCGAGTTTCAAAGTCGTGCGGCATCTTGGTTCGACCGCGGCAAAAATCGACATATCCTCGAATCCAACTACAGATCCCTGTTCCTCGTTCAATTGCCAACGTTTTACTCTAATGGTTCGACATCGGTCGTCGTGCTGGTTTTCGAGAAAAGCGCGAATAACTTGTATCGCTGGAAATATTTCAGAGTCCCGACGAGTTTCTAAGTCGTGCGGCACCTTGGTCCGGAGGACGAAATCGACATATCCTCGAATCCAACTACTGATCCCTGTTCCTCGTTCAATTGCCAACGTTTTACTATAAGGGTTCGACATCGGTCGTCGTGCTGGTTTTCGAGAAAAGCGCGAATAACTTGGATCGCTGCGAAATATTTCAGAGTCCCGTCGAGTTTCAAAGTCGTGCGGCATCTTGGTTCGACCGCGGCAAAAATCGACATATCCTCGAATCCAACTACAGATCCCTGTTCCTCGTTCAATTGCCAACGTTTTACTCTAATGGTTCGACATCGGTCGTCGTGCTGGTTTTCGAGAAAAGCGCGAATAACTTGTATCGCTGGAAATATTTCAGAGTCCCGACGAGTTTCTAAGTCGTGCGGCACCTTGGTCCGGAGGACGAAATCGACATATCCTCGAATCCAACTACTGATCCCTGTTCCTCGTTCAATTGCCAACGTTTTACTATAAGGGTTCGACATCGGTCGTCGTGCTGGTTTTCGAGAAAAGCGCGAATAACTTGGATCGCTGCGAAATATTTCAGAGTCCCGTCGAGTTTCAAAGTCGTGCGGCATCTTGGTTCGACCGCGGCAAAAATCGACATATCCTCGAATCCAACTACAGATCCCTGTTCCTCGTTCAATTGCCAACGTTTTACTCTAATGGTTCGACATCGGTCGTCGTGCTGGTTTTCGAGAAAAGCGCGAATAACTTGTATCGCTGGAAATATTTCAGAGTCCCGACGAGTTTCTAAGTCGTGCGGCACCTTGGTCCGGAGGACGAAATCGACATATCCTCGAATCCAACTACTGATCCCTGTTCCTCGTTCAATTGCCAACGTTTTACTATAAGGGTTCGACATCGGTCGTCGTGCTGGTTTTCGAGAAAAGCGCGAATAACTTGGATCGCTGCGAAATATTTCAGAGTCCCGTCGAGTTTCAAAGTCGTGCGGCATCTTGGTTCGACCGCGGCAAAAATCGACATATCCTCGAATCCAACTACAGATCCCTGTTCCTCGTTCAATTGCCAACGTTTTACTCTAATGGTTCGACATCGGTCGTCGTGCTGGTTTTCGAGAAAAGCGCGAATAACTTGTATCGCTGGAAATATTTCAGAGTCCCGACGAGTTTCTAAGTCGTGCGGCACCTTGGTCCGGAGGACGAAATCGACATATCCTCGAATCCAACTACTGATCCCTGTTCCTCGTTCAATTGCCAACGTTTTACTATAAGGGTTCGACATCGGTCGTCGTGCTGGTTTTCGAGAAAAGCGCGAATAACTTGGATCGCTGCGAAATATTTCAGAGTCCCGTCGAGTTTCAAAGTCGTGCGGCATCTTGGTTCGACCGCGGCAAAAATCGACATATCCTCGAATCCAACTACAGATCCCTGTTCCTCGTTCAATTGCCAACGTTTTACTCTAATGGTTCGACATCGGTCGTCGTGCTGGTTTTCGAGAAAAGCGCGAATAACTTGTATCGCTGGAAATATTTCAGAGTCCCGACGAGTTTCTAAGTCGTGCGGCACCTTGGTCCGGAGGACGAAATCGACATATCCTCGAATCCAACTACTGATCCCTGTTCCTCGTTCAATTGCCAACGTTTTACTATAAGGGTTCGACATCGGTCGTCGTGCTGGTTTTCGAGAAAAGCGCGAATAACTTGGATCGCTGCGAAATATTTCAGAGTCCCGTCGAGTTTCAAAGTCGTGCGGCATCTTGGTTCGACCGCGGCAAAAATCGACATATCCTCGAATCCAACTACAGATCCCTGTTCCTCGTTCAATTGCCAACGTTTTACTCTAATGGTTCGACATCGGTCGTCGTGCTGGTTTTCGAGAAAAGCGCGAATAACTTGTATCGCTGGAAATATTTCAGAGTCCCGACGAGTTTCTAAGTCGTGCGGCACCTTGGTCCGGAGGACGAAATCGACATATCCTCGAATCCAACTACTGATCCCTGTTCCTCGTTCAATTGCCAACGTTTTACTATAAGGGTTCGACATCGGTCGTCGTGCTGGTTTTCGAGAAAAGCGCGAATAACTTGGATCGCTGCGAAATATTTCAGAGTCCCGTCGAGTTTCAAAGTCGTGCGGCATCTTGGTTCGACCGCGGCAAAAATCGACATATCCTCGAATCCAACTACAGATCCCTGTTCCTCGTTCAATTGCCAACGTTTTACTCTAATGGTTCGACATCGGTCGTCGTGCTGGTTTTCGAGAAAAGCGCGAATAACTTGTATCGCTGGAAATATTTCAGAGTCCCGACGAGTTTCTAAGTCGTGCGGCACCTTGGTCCGGAGGACGAAATCGACATATCCTCGAATCCAACTACTGATCCCTGTTCCTCGTTCAATTGCCAACGTTTTACTATAAGGGTTCGACATCGGTCGTCGTGCTGGTTTTCGAGAAAAGCGCGAATAACTTGGATCGCTGCGAAATATTTCAGAGTCCCGTCGAGTATCAAAGTCGTGCGGCATCTTGGTTCGACCGCGGCAAAAATCGACATATCCTCGAATCCAACTACAGATCCCTGTTCCTCGTTCAATTGCCAACGTTTTACTCTAATGGTTCGACATCGGTCGTCGTGCTGGTTTTCGAGAAAAGCGCGAATAACTTGTATCGCTGGAAATATTTCAGAGTCCCGACGAGTTTCTAAGTCGTGCGGCACCTTGGTCCGGAGGACGAAATCGACATATCCTCGAATCCAACTACTGATCCCTGTTCCTCGTTCAATTGCCAACGTTTTACTATAAGGGTTCGACATCGGTCGTCGTGCTGGTTTTCGAGAAAAGCGCGAATAACTTGGATCGCTGCGAAATATTTCAGAGTCCCGTCGAGTTTCAAAGTCGTGCGGCATCTTGGTTCGACCGCGGCAAAAATCGACATATCCTCGAATCCAACTACAGATCCCTGTTCCTCGTTCAATTGCCAACGTTTTACTCTAATGGTTCGACATCGGTCGTCGTGCTGGTTTTCGAGAAAAGCGCGAATAACTTGTATCGCTGGAAATATTTCAGAGTCCCGACGAGTTTCTAAGTCGTGCGGCACCTTGGTCCGGAGGACGAAATCGACATATCCTCGAATCCAACTACTGATCCCTGTTCCTCGTTCAATTGCCAACGTTTTACTATAAGGGTTCGACATCGGTCGTCGTGCTGGTTTTCGAGAAAAGCGCGAATAACTTGGATCGCTGCGAAATATTTCAGAGTCCCGTCGAGTTTCAAAGTCGTGCGGCATCTTGGTTCGACCGCGGCAAAAATCGACATATCCTCGAATCCAACTACAGATCCCTGTTCCTCGTTCAATTGCCAACGTTTTACTCTAATGGTTCGACATCGGTCGTCGTGCTGGTTTTCGAGAAAAGCGCGAATAACTTGTATCGCTGGAAATATTTCAGAGTCCCGACGAGTTTCTAAGTCGTGCGGCACCTTGGTCCGGAGGACGAAATCGACATATCCTCGAATCCAACTACTGATCCCTGTTCCTCGTTCAATTGCCAACGTTTTACTATAAGGGTTCGACATCGGTCGTCGTGCTGGTTTTCGAGAAAAGCGCGAATAACTTGGATCGCTGCGAAATATTTCAGAGTCCCGTCGAGTTTCAAAGTCGTGCGGCATCTTGGTTCGACCGCGGCAAAAATCGACATATCCTCGAATCCAACTACAGATCCCTGTTCCTCGTTCAATTGCCAACGTTTTACTCTAATGGTTCGACATCGGTCGTCGTGCTGGTTTTCGAGAAAAGCGCGAATAACTTGTATCGCTGGAAATATTTCAGAGTCCCGACGAGTTTCCAAGTCGTGCGGCACCTTGGTCCGGAGGACGAAATCGACATATCCTCGAATCCAACTACTGATCCCTGTTCCTCGTTCAATTGCCAACGTTTTACTATAAGGGTTCGACATCGGTCGTCGTGCTGGTTTTCGAGAAAAGCGCGAATAACTTGGATCGCTGCGAAATATTTCAGAGTCCCGTCGAGTTTCAAAGTCGTGCGGCATCTTGGTTCGACCGCGGCAAAAATCGACATATCCTCGAATCCAACTACAGATCCCTGTTCCTCGTTCAATTGCCAACGTTTTACTCTAATGGTTCGACATCGGTCGTCGTGCTGGTTTTCGAGAAAAGCGCGAATAACTTGTATCGCTGGAAATATTTCAGAGTCCCGACGAGTTTCTAAGTCGTGCGGCACCTTGGTCCGGAGGACGAAATCGACATATCCTCGAATCCAACTACTGATCCCTGTTCCTCGTTCAATTGCCAACGTTTTACTATAAGGGTTCGACATCGGTCGTCGTGCTGGTTTTCGAGAAAAGCGCGAATAACTTGGATCGCTGCGAAATATTTCAGAGTCCCGTCGAGTTTCAAAGTCGTGCGGCATCTTGGTTCGACCGCGGCAAAAATCGACATATCCTCGAATCCAACTACAGATCCCTGTTCCTCGTTCAATTGCCAACGTTTTACTCTAATGGTTCGACATCGGTCGTCGTGCTGGTTTTCGAGAAAAGCGCGAATAACTTGTATCGCTGGAAATATTTCAGAGTCCCGACGAGTTTCTAAGTCGTGCGGCACCTTGGTCCGGAGGACGAAATCGACATATCCTCGAATCCAACTACTGATCCCTGTTCCTCGTTCAATTGCCAACGTTTTACTATAAGGGTTCGACATCGGTCGTCGTGCTGGTTTTCGAGAAAAGCGCGAATAACTTGGATCGCTGCGAAATATTTCAGAGTCCCGTCGAGTTTCAAAGTCGTGCGGCATCTTGGTTCGACCGCGGCAAAAATCGACATATCCTCGAATCCAACTACAGATCCCTGTTCCTCGTTCAATTGCCAACGTTTTACTCTAATGGTTCGACATCGGTCGTCGTGCTGGTTTTCGAGAAAAGCGCGAATAACTTGTATCGCTGGAAATATTTCAGAGTCCCGACGAGTTTCTAAGTCGTGCGGCACCTTGGTCCGGAGGACGAAATCGACATATCCTCGAATCCAACTACTGATCCCTGTTCCTCGTTCAATTGCCAACGTTTTACTATAAGGGTTCGACATCGGTCGTCGTGCTGGTTTTCGAGAAAAGCGCGAATAACTTGGATCGCTGCGAAATATTTCAGAGTCCCGTCGAGTTTCAAAGTCGTGCGGCATCTTGGTTCGACCGCGGCAAAAATCGACATATCCTCGAATCCAACTACAGATCCCTGTTCCTCGTTCAATTGCCAACGTTTTACTCTAATGGTTCGACATCGGTCGTCGTGCTGGTTTTCGAGAAAAGCGCGAATAACTTGTATCGCTGGAAATATTTCAGAGTCCCGACGAGTTTCCAAGTCGTGCGGCACCTTGGTCCGGAGGACGAAATCGACATATCCTCGAATCCAACTACTGATCCCTGTTCCTCGTTCAATTGCCAACGTTTTACTATAAGGGTTCGACATCGGTCGTCGTGCTGGTTTTCGAGAAAAGCGCGAATAACTTGGATCGCTGCGAAATATTTCAGAGTCCCGTCGAGTTTCAAAGTCGTGCGGCATCTTGGTTCGACCGCGGCAAAAATCGACATATCCTCGAATCCAACTACAGATCCCTGTTCCTCGTTCAATTGCCAACGTTTTACTATAAGGGTTCGACATCGGTCGTCGTGCTGGTTTTCGAGAAAAGCGCGAATAACTTGTATCGCTGGAAATATTTCAGAGTCCCGACGAGTTTCTAAGTCGTGCGGCACCTTGGTCCGGAGGACGAAATCGACATATCCTCGAATCCAACTACTGATCCCTGTTCCTCGTTCAATTGCCAACGTTTTACTATAAGGGTTCGACATCGGTCGTCGTGCTGGTTTTCGAGAAAAGCGCGAATAACTTGGATCGCTGCGAAATATTTCAGAGTCCCGTCGAGTTTCAAAGTCGTGCGGCATCTTGGATCGACCGCGGCAAAAATCGACATATCCTCGAATCCAACTACAGATCCCTGTTCCTCGTTCAATTGCCAACGTTTTACTCTAATGGTTCGACATCGGTCGTCGTGCTGGTTTTCGAGAAAAGCGCGAATAACTTGTATCGCTGGAAATATTTCAGAGTCCCGACGAGTTTCCAAGTCGTGCGGCACCTTGGTCCGGAGGACGAAATCGACATATCCTCGAATCCAACTACTGATCCCTGTTCCTCGTTCAATTGCCAACGTTTTACTATAAGGGTTCGACATCGGTCGTCGTGCTGGTTTTCGAGAAAAGCGCGAATAACTTGGATCGCTGCGAAATATTTCAGAGTCCCGTCGAGTTTCAAAGTCGTGCGGCATCTTGGTTCGACCGCGGCAAAAATCGACATATCCTCGAATCCAACTACAGATCCCTGTTCCTCGTTCAATTGCCAACGTTTTACTCTAATGGTTCGACATCGGTCGTCGTGCTGGTTTTCGAGAAAAGCGCGAATAACTTGTATCGCTGGAAATATTTCAGAGTCCCGACGAGTTTCTAAGTCGTGCGGCACCTTGGTCCGGAGGACGAAATCGACATATCCTCGAATCCAACTACTGATCCCTGTTCCTCGTTCAATTGCCAACGTTTTACTATAAGGGTTCGACATCGGTCGTCGTGCTGGTTTTCGAGAAAAGCGCGAATAACTTGGATCGCTGCGAAATATTTCAGAGTCCCGTCGAGTTTCAAAGTCGTGCGGCATCTTGGTTCGACCGCGGCAAAAATCGACATATCCTCGAATCCAACTACAGATCCCTGTTCCTCGTTCAATTGCCAACGTTTTACTCTAATGGTTCGACATCGGTCGTCGTGCTGGTTTTCGAGAAAAGCGCGAATAACTTGTATCGCTGGAAATATTTCAGAGTCCCGACGAGTTTCTAAGTCGTGCGGCACCTTGGTCCGGAGGACGAAATCGACATATCCTCGAATCCAACTACTGATCCCTGTTCCTCGTTCAATTGCCAACGTTTTACTATAAGGGTTCGACATCGGTCGTCGTGCTGGTTTTCGAGAAAAGCGCGAATAACTTGGATCGCTGCGAAATATTTCAGAGTCCCGTCGAGTTTCAAAGTCGTGCGGCATCTTGGTTCGACCGCGGCAAAAATCGACATATCCTCGAATCCAACTACAGATCCCTGTTCCTCGTTCAATTGCCAACGTTTTACTCTAATGGTTCGACATCGGTCGTCGTGCTGGTTTTCGAGAAAAGCGCGAATAACTTGTATCGCTGGAAATATTTCAGAGTCCCGACGAGTTTCTAAGTCGTGCGGCACCTTGGTCCGGAGGACGAAATCGACATATCCTCGAATCCAACTACTGATCCCTGTTCCTCGTTCAATTGCCAACGTTTTACTATAAGGGTTCGACATCGGTCGTCGTGCTGGTTTTCGAGAAAAGCGCGAATAACTTGGATCGCTGCGAAATATTTCAGAGTCCCGTCGAGTTTCAAAGTCGTGCGGCATCTTGGTTCGACCGCGGCAAAAATCGACATATCCTCGAATCCAACTACAGATCCCTGTTCCTCGTTCAATTGCCAACGTTTTCCTCTAATGGTTCGACATCGGTCGTCGTGCTGGTTTTCGAGAAAAGCGCGAATAACTTGTATCGCTGGAAATATTTCAGAGTCCCGACGAGTTTCTAAGTCGTGCGGCACCTTGGTCCGGAGGACGAAATCGACATATCCTCGAATCCAACTACTGATCCCTGTTCCTCGTTCAATTGCCAACGTTTTACTATAAGGGTTCGACATCGGTCGTCGTGCTGGTTTTCGAGAAAAGCGCGAATAACTTGGATCGCTGCGAAATATTTCAGAGTCCCGTCGAGTTTCAAAGTCGTGCGGCATCTTGGTTCGACCGCGGCAAAAATCGACATATCCTCGAATCCAACTACAGATCCCTGTTCCTCGTTCAATTGCCAACGTTTTACTCTAATGGTTCGACATCGGTCGTCGTGCTGGTTTTCGAGAAAAGCGCGAATAACTTGTATCGCTGGAAATATTTCAGAGTCCCGACGAGTTTCTAAGTCGTGCGGCACCTTGGTCCGGAGGACGAAATCGACATATCCTCGAATCCAACTACTGATCCCTGTTCCTCGTTCAATTGCCAACGTTTTACTATAAGGGTTCGACATCGGTCGTCGTGCTGGTTTTCGAGAAAAGCGCGAATAACTTGGATCGCTGCGAAATATTTCAGAGTCCCGTCGAGTTTCAAAGTCGTGCGGCATCTTGGTTCGACCGCGGCAAAAATCGACATATCCTCGAATCCAACTACAGATCCCTGTTCCTCGTTCAATTGCCAACGTTTTACTCTAATGGTTCGACATCGGTCGTCGTGCTGGTTTTCGAGAAAAGCGCGAATAACTTGTATCGCTGGAAATATTTCAGAGTCCCGACGAGTTTCTAAGTCGTGCGGCACCTTGGTCCGGAGGACGAAATCGACATATCCTCGAATCCAACTACTGATCCCTGTTCCTCGTTCAATTGCCAACGTTTTACTATAAGGGTTCGACATCGGTCGTCGTGCTGGTTTTCGAGAAAAGCGCGAATAACTTGGATCGCTGCGAAATATTTCAGAGTCCCGTCGAGTTTCAAAGTCGTGCGGCATCTTGGTTCGACCGCGGCAAAAATCGACATATCCTCGAATCCAACTACAGATCCCTGTTCCTCGTTCAATTGCCAACGTTTTACTCTAATGGTTCGACATCGGTCGTCGTGCTGGTTTTCGAGAAAAGCGCGAATAACTTGTATCGCTGGAAATATTTCAGAGTCCCGACGAGTTTCTAAGTCGTGCGGCACCTTGGTCCGGAGGACGAAATCGACATATCCTCGAATCCAACTACTGATCCCTGTTCCTCGTTCAATTGCCAACGTTTTACTATAAGGGTTCGACATCGGTCGTCGTGCTGGTTTTCGAGAAAAGCGCGAATAACTTGGATCGCTGCGAAATATTTCAGAGTCCCGTCGAGTTTCAAAGTCGTGCGGCATCTTGGTTCGACCGCGGCAAAAATCGACATATCCTCGAATCCAACTACAGATCCCTGTTCCTCGTTCAATTGCCAACGTTTTACTCTAATGGTTCGACATCGGTCGTCGTGCTGGTTTTCGAGAAAAGCGCGAATAACTTGTATCGCTGGAAATATTTCAGAGTCCCGACGAGTTTCTAAGTCGTGCGGCACCTTGGTCCGGAGGACGAAATCGACATATCCTCGAATCCAACTACTGATCCCTGTTCCTCGTTCAATTGCCAACGTTTTACTATAAGGGTTCGACATCGGTCGTCGTGCTGGTTTTCGAGAAAAGCGCGAATAACTTGGATCGCTGCGAAATATTTCAGAGTCCCGTCGAGTTTCAAAGTCGTGCGGCATCTTGGTTCGACCGCGGCAAAAATCGACATATCCTCGAATCCAACTACAGATCCCTGTTCCTCGTTCAATTGCCAACGTTTTACTCTAATGGTTCGACATCGGTCGTCGTGCTGGTTTTCGAGAAAAGCGCGAATAACTTGTATCGTTGGAAATATTTCAGAGTCCCGACGAGTTTCAAAGTCGTGCGGCACCTTGGTCCGACCGCGGCGAAAATCGACATATCCTCGAATCCAACTACTGATCCCTGTTCCTCGTTCAATTGCGAACGTATTACTCTAATGGTTCGACATCGGTCGTCGTACTGGTTTTCGAGAAAAACGCGAAAAACTTGGATCGCAGCGAAATATTTCTAAGTTCCGTGAAATTATTTTCGAATTTTGTTTTTGACCGTGTATTCATCGTGGTAATGATCGCAGCGATTGTTTATAATAATTCGTTTTGTCGGTTTACTCTTGATCTTGGTTCCGACGCTTTCCGCGGCTAAGTCCCAGCGGCTGTTGTAGCGGCGGTTTACGCCCATAAGCGCCCGTGCGTAAGGTACGGCGGCGCCGGCGTTCCGGCCGGCCGTTCGGTATCTATAAGGGAGAGCGACGGTCCGAGCGTCTCGGTCGGAGCAGCGTTGGGCGTGTGGCTATTCTATGACCTCGGTTGAGAAGCAGTCACCGCTCCTCGAGATTCTGTCTCGACTGTTCTTACCGTGTTGCGTTTCGGATTTCTCCACACAGCATGACCACGGGTCGGTGTCTATGACCGAATGGCCCTTATGTGGTGAGCGTCCATAAGTGACGTTGGTGACAGGTATGCACTTCTGTGTATGCTTGTACGACCTTATGCATTCAACTCTTTATCCACGCAGATGGACGATTTAAACTTAACGAAACGCTAAGGAAGGCTAGCGTCGGGTACATATAAAGTATCGTACTCTTAGTTCGAACTTTGAAAGAGGGAGAAAGTAGATCCAAACCCAAGAGGTGTCAGTTGTCGATATGGCTAGCGCGCACATTACGTGCCAACTCGTTATGACCAGCATGGCACGGTCCGCGCTATCCCGTTTGCTCAGCATGCACTTGTCCGCGCTATTACGTACATGACCAGCGTGAATGATACGCGCTTTGTCGATATGTCCAGCGTGTAGTGGTCCGTGCTTCTACGGTGGATGCTAGCGTGCGTGTACTCCGTGCTTCCCGATGGATGCAGCGGCACGCGTGATACGCGCTTTATCGAGCTTCAGACGCCATCCTTATTTATAAAGGAAATATAATGAATTTTGTCTGTGTATATTACACGAGATCTTTCTGTGAACGTATACGAAAAAGGGGCACATATCCGATTGAAATATTAGTCTGTGGAAATATCGGAAAGATATGATGTCGAAGTTATGATAAAAAGGGAGAGTGGAGAGAAA
>CAJUZA010000092.1:2500-12500 GCA_910592295.1 Andrena haemorrhoa
AAGACAGGGACGAAAACACGAGACAAGCGCCCCGAGTGGTTAAGTAAAGCGCGCGCGCGAGAGAGGGCAGCCAGGAACGAGCCGCCGTCGGAGCCTCGGCTTCGCGACGTTTCTATCCCTCTCTTTCGACGACGCTTCTTCCACTCGCATTCCGCTTCCTCAGTTTTGGTCGCGCTCTCCGAAAAGTCCTCCTGTGGACGGGACCCTCTCCTCGGAGAGAGAAGAGGACCCGGGTAACCTAGGGCGGCTCGCACATCGAACGCGTTGACGTGCGTCCCGAGTATCGCTCACTTAATCGCGTGTCCCCGATAGCGAAAAAAAGGACCGGCTGTGAAGCATCGATAGCGAAAGTCCGATTGGACCGATCGAAGCCGGCCGTGCGTCCGCTTTCGGGGGACGACGACGATAGAGAGCGTGTAAGGAGGACGCTGCCGCGTGCGGTGGCCCCCGAGTACACGATTACGGTTCTCGTACCCGTGTATCTCGAAGGTTTTTAAATGAATACGCTCGGCCGTCGGACGTGTCGCGGTGTTTCCGCGTGCGTTTCGACGGTTCCCGTCCTGGACAGGAATCACACAGTGTCGTCAACGTTGGCGACGCCCGGACGGTCCTCCTTCGCGCGCTGGTTGGAGGCGCACGGGCCTCGGCTTCATCCGAACCGAGAGAACAAAAGATATATATCAAACATATTTAATAACACGATTACCCTGAACGGTGGATCACTTGGCTCGTGGGTCGATGAAGAACGCAGCTAATTGCGCGTCAACGTGTGAACTGCAGGACACATGAACATCGACATTTCGAACGCACATTGCGGTCCACGGATACAATTCCTGGACCACGCCTGGCTGAGGGTCGTTATCACATACAAAAGACTGCTTGCGTCGGTTTCTCCTCGGCGTGTCATCCTCGCCGTCTCGCGTTTCCGACGATGTAACGCGTTTCGGTGTCGGGTCGATGATACACGCGAGATACGCGCGACGTACGAGCGAAAGTTGGGCTGTTCGTCGGCGTTTGCCACGGCTCGCGGCAGAGTCGTTGAAGCGTGTAATCTCTCCCGTGCGAGAAAAGAGAGAGGCGAACGTGATGAAAATATGATCATCGTGCGGACTCGCGTGCGTGCTTTCACGGCGTCGTGCGTCGTTGTTTTAAAACGACCGCCCGTGTGCTGCACCGCTCCCCGGATCAAGCACACTCACGGCAGCCTCTCCGCTCGCACCGGTGGTGTAGATTTGCCTTCACGTTCTGCGCGAGATCTTTTTACCGTGCTCCCGACGTCGCCTGAAATGAAAAATTTGTCCTGAGAAAGAGACACCAAAGAGCGAGAGATAGATAGAGAGAAAGAGCAGTGCGCGGCATATGTGCGCCGATCTATATCGTCGCCTTCACGGAGGCCCCAGGGATTTTAAAAAGAGGGTCGTCGTTTTGACAAGTGATAAAAGTCAATCGATACATCGAGGGCACACCACTCGTTCTTCGGGACGCCGTGAAGATCCAAGGGTGTATTACACGAATACAGGCGCTGTGCGGGATGATAAACAACCACGCGTTAACAGGATCGGGTCGATGTATTTCCCCGTCCGTTGCGCGTGTCCTCGCCAAGCCCTATTCGTTCTCTCCCTATGGCCACGTTCCGTCGACACAGACGAGTGTTTGCGCCAAACATTCGATGAGAGATTGCTGCATGCGTCGTTTAACGTTTCTGTACCCCGAAATCCTCATTGGCGCGGCTGCGCGAATTTGAATTTTGACGAGAACCGAAAGGCGCTGATGCCGCGAAAGGTGGTTATGACTCTCCTTCGTGTAGAATGGAAGAACGAGTCTCCCCGATCGCCCCATGTCTTTGTCGCGTTGTTGGTCGACCGTATAAGAGACCGCGCGTCTCACCGGTCGTACAGTCCACGGAAAAGCTTATTTTTCCCGCGGTTCCCTCTGCTGCTCGCAGCGTGAAGGGATAGCGGAATCTCAAAGCTAATATAGCGGACGGACGTTAAAGTAAAAACCGGTGGTCGTTCCGCGGGAGTCTCGCGGATCGATTCGACGATGCGCGACGAAAAGAGACACTTTGGCGAGGCGCAAATAGAGGTAGGGGGGACTAATTCTCTATTAGAAGAGAAAAAGAGTCCATATACCTTTTCTCTGAAATCGTGCGATGGCACCTCTGGATACACAACGAGTCTGGCTATGAGCCGGGATGTGTACGGGGGAAGATATATGTGCGTGGCGTGTGATGCCGTATACGCGGTGCGCATGGGAAACTGCGAGCGAGCAAGGGAAGAGAAAGAATCGAAGAAGTTTATTTATATTCTTCTCCTTGTATTCTTCAGCCCAGCTTCTCGTCCGGCCCGGCCCCGTCGTCGGTGTCAACTCGCAATACGCGCACACCCCCCCGTACTCCCGCCGCCGGGAGACCCGTCGAGATAAAGTATCAAAAAGAGGGAGCACGATTTATATATCTTCTCTCCATATGATTGACGACCTCAGAGTAGGCGAGATTACCCGCTGAATTTAAGCATATTACTAAGCGGAGGAAAAGAAACTAACAAGGATTTCCTTAGTAGCGGCGAGCGAACAGGAATTAGCCCAGCACTGAATCCCGCGGTTCCGCCGCAGGGAATTGTAGTGTTCAGGAGGATCCGTTTATCCCGTGACGTCGCACCGCGTCCAAGTCCATCTTGAATGGGGCCACTTACCCGCAGAGGGTGCCAGGCCCGTAGCGACCGGTACGCGTTTCGGGAGGATCTCTCCATAGAGTCGGGTTGCTTGAGAGTGCAACCCTAAGTGGGTGGTAAACTCCATCTAAGGCTAAATACAACCACGAGACCGATAGCGAACAAGTACCGTGAGGGAAAGTTGAAAAGAACTTTGAAGAGAGAGGTCAAGAGTACGTGAAACCGTTCAGGGGTAAACCTGAGAAACCCAAAAGATCGAATGGGGAGATTCATCGTCGACGAGGCTGGCTCCCGTCGGTGCGCGATACTCCGGGTGGACTTTCGTGGTCCATTAGCGAGGGTACACCACCGGCGGCGAATGTTCCGGCCACGTAGTCGTGCACTTCTCCCCTAGTAGAACGTCGCGACCCGTTGCGTGTCGGTCTACGGCCCGAGCGGTTGCCTGTTTCGTTGCTCCCAGAGCACGCGACAGACCCTCGGCCGCCCGGCCGGCTGCGCGACGGTACTCTGACGGTATCAGGCCGCAACCAATCCATTTTCGAATGTGTGTGCGTCAGGCCCGCCGCAAGCCCGGCCAGTTCTTACCCGGAGGCACGGACCTGGTGCCGTCCCCGGGCCTGGCCAGCTGTTAGCAGGCGGTGTCCTTGGACTGGCCAAGCTTCGAATTACCGGTCGGCGACGCTACTGCTTTGGGTACTCTCAGGACCCGTCTTGAAACACGGACCAAGGAGTCTAACATGTGCGCGAGTCATTGGGAGAAAGAAACCTAAAGGCGGAATGAAAGTGAAGGTCGACCTTTGCGTCGACCGAGGGAGGATCGGCCGCGTTACGATGCGGCCTCGCACTCCCGGGGCGTCTCGTTCTCATTGCGAGAAGAGGCGCACCTAGAGCGTACACGTTGGGACCCGAAAGATGGTGAACTATGCCTGGTCAGGACGAAGTCAGGGGAAACCCTGATGGAGGTCCGTAGCGATTCTGACGTGCAAATCGATCGTCGGAACTGGGTATAGGGGCGAAAGACTAATCGAACCATCTAGTAGCTGGTTCCCTCCGAAGTTTCCCTCAGGATAGCTGGCACTCGCTCGTTCCTACGCGAACGTGTGCGAGTTTCATCTGGTAAAGCGAATGATTAGAGGCCTTGGGGCCGAAACGACCTCAACCTATTCTCAAACTTTAAATGGGTGAGATCTCTGGCTTGCTTGGATCATGAAGCCACGAGATTATATTGAATCAGAGTGCCAAGTGGGCCAATTTTGGTAAGCAGAACTGGCGCTGTGGGATGAACCAAACGCAGAGTTAAGGCGCCTAAGTCGACGCTTATGGGATACCATGAAAGGCGTTGGTTGCTTAAGACAGCAGGACGGTGGCCATGGAAGTCGGAATCCGCTAAGGAGTGTGTAACAACTCACCTGCCGAAGCAACTAGCCCTGAAAATGGATGGCGCTGAAGCGTCGCGCCTATACTCCGCCGTCAGCGGCAAGTGGGGAGGGACGTGCCACCCGTTCGCGGGTGACCGTCCTCCATGAAGCCCTGACGAGTAGGAGGGTCGCGGCGGTGTGCGCAGAAGGGTCTGGGCGTGAGCCTGCCTGGAGCCACCGTCGGTGCAGATCTTGGTGGTAGTAGCAAATACTCCAGCGAGGCCCTGGAGGACTGACGTGGAGAAGGGTTTCGTGTGAACAGCCGTTGCACACGAGTCAGTCGATCCTAAGCCCTAAGAGAAATCCTATGCAGATGTGGTGTCCTAAAACAGAGTTTTTTGAGACACACACCCGTTGGGCGAAAGGGAATCCGGTTCCTATTCCGGAACCCGGTAGCGGAACCGCAAACCATTCGGGCCCTCGTAAGAGTGTTCGTCGGGGTAACCCAAAATGACCTGGAGACGCCGTCGGGAGATCCGGGAAGAGTTTTCTTTTCTGTATAAGCGTTCGAGTTCCCTGGAAACCTCTAGCAGGGAGATAGGGTTTGGAACGCGAAGAGCACCGCAGTTGCGGCGGTGTCCGGATCTTCCCCTCGGACCTTGAAAATCCAGGAGAGGGCCACGTGGAGGTGTCGCGCCGGTTCGTACCCATATCCGCAGCAGGTCTCCAAGGTAAAGAGCCTCTAGTCGATAGATTAATGTAGGTAAGGGAAGTCGGCAAATTGGATCCGTAACTTCGGAATAAGGATTGGCTCTGAGGAGCGGGGCGTGTCGGGCTTGGTTGGGAAACGGGTTTGGTTGACGAGCCGGGCCTGGGTGAGGTGAACGGTCGGGATTTCGGTCTCGCATCCGGGATCCGAGCTCGGTCCCGTGCCATCGCCTCCCGCGGATCTTCCTTGCTGCGAGGCTTCCGTGTCGGTTTTACCGTCGTGGTCGTCCTCTTCGGCCGCCATTCAACGCTCAGCTCAGAACTGGCACGGACTAGGGGAATCCGACTGTCTAATTAAAACAAAGCATTGCGATGGCCCCCGAGGGTGTTGACGCAATGTGATTTCTGCCCAGTGCTCTGAATGTCAACGTGAAGAAATTCAAAAAAGCGCGGGTAAACGGCGGGAGTAACTATGACTCTCTTAAGGTCTCATTAGATGTGGCCAAGGCCTTCGATTCAGTGAGCCATCAGGCCATCTCCGCTGTCCTGGGACGAACCGGTCTGCCGGAGGAATTCTCCAACTATACCGCCCGGTTATACGCGAATAGCACCACGATGTTTGAGGTTGAGGGTGTTCGCTCGGAGCCCTTCCATGTGCGCAGAGGGGTTAGACAGGGTGATCCACTGTCTTCCCTTCTGTTCTGTCTCGTCGTGGATGAGGTACTGAGATCCGTACCTCGTGACGTCGGTTACGAGATCGGAGGATGTCGTATCAATGCGTTTGCATACGCGGACGACATCATCCTGATCTCGTCGACTGGGTTAGGCATGGCCGCAGCACTGCGGGAGGTCGAGACGCGGGCTGGGGAGCAGGGGCTTTCGTTCAATGCACGCAAAAGCGTGTGTCTGTCCATCGTACCTGCCGGTAAGCAGAAGAAATATAAGGTCTTGGTCGACCCCCAATATCGCCTTGCCGACGGCGAACCAGTCAAACAACTGTCGCCGTCGGAACAGTGGCGGTATTTGGGGGTTGACTTTAGACCTGTAGGCCTGAAGCGTGCCGGCAGCGTACTGAACACCGAGATGGACCGACTGACGAGGGCCCCCTTGAAACCGCAGCAGCGGCTCAAGATACTTCGATCGTTCCTCATCCCGCGATACTACCACGCACTCGTCCTGTCGGGTACAACCTTGGGGAAACTCAGGGCCCTCGACAGACAGGTGCGTGTGGCCATCCGCAAGTGGCTGCGGCTCCCGCACGATACTGCCGTTGGATACTTTCACACTCCGTGCAGGATGGGAGGCCTAGGCATCCCATCTTTTACCACCACCATACCCGGTCTAATGCTCACCCGCCTGTCAAACCTGGCGACATCTTCCTCTCCGGCCGTGAGGGTGATTGCCGCGAGTGGCTGGGTCGATCGACGACTCAGCTGGGCGAAGCGCGCTCTCACGTTGGACGGCGAATATCTTCCGTCCAAGGAGAGGAGAGATGAATGGTGGGCAAGGCGTTTGTACCGGACGGTGGACGGGTATGAGCTACGTGAGTGTGGAGTGTCCAACCTTTCCAACTGGTGGGTCGATGCGGGATCCTACGGTGTACCCGGACGGGACTATGTCCAATACCATCACGTCCGGGTTAACAGTCTACCCACGCGCATTCGTACGTCGCGTGGCATCCGGCGGGAAACCAGAGAGCTGCGGTGCCGGGCTGGCTGTCGTGTCACCGAAACAGCCGCCCATATCATACAGGCCTGCCACCGTACACACGGCGGTCGCATTAAGCGACACGACGCCGTGTGTAAGGTCTTAGCCTCTGGTCTCCGGGATGCCGGGTGGACTGTCACCGTAGAGCCTCGGTTCCATACTTCGGCTGGACTGAGGAAGCCTGACCTGGTCGCAAAAAGGGGCGAACGCATTAGCGTGATCGACGCACAGGTAGTTAGCGGAGCAAGATCCCTGGACGACCAACATGAGAGGAAGAGGAGCTATTACGCGGATAATCCAGATATAACCCGCACACTAGCGGAGGAATCACGGGTCTCCCCGCGTGATATCTCCTTTTCTTCTTGTACACTCTCATGGAGAGGTGTATGGTCGTCCAAATCCGCTGACTACCTCCAGGGTCTGGGGCTCCCGAAGAGGTTACTTTGTGGGATCACCACAAGGGTACTTCAGGGAAGCCATACGAATTGGGTTCGGTGGAATAGAATGGTTGATATGGGCACGCGGGAGGGGCACCCGCGCGTCGGCGTTGGATAGGCGTATGGCATGGCGTTTTTGCGCCTCTACTGGTAGGGTTACCCGTCCCCACACCATCCTCGACGGGCAATATGCCGTTTTTGCAGCCATCGCAGCTGTACTGGAGGGGTTTTAGTCGGTAGTCTGCTTCACGGCAGGAGTCCGACACTACCCCCTGACACCAGGGGGTGTGCATAAAGCATTTCCCCTCCAAGGCAAAAAAAAAAAAAAAAAAAAAATAGCCAAATGCCTCGTCATCTAATTAGTGACGCGCATGAATGGATTAACGAGATTCCCTCTGTCCCTATCTACTCCGAGGATGATCATTTTCGACGTCCCAAGGGAGATGTCGGAAAAGGACATCCTCAATAGTATGCGTAAACAGAACGCGAAAGTTCTGGAAGGAGAGGCGACTGATGGTACCTTTTCTTTATGTTTCAGGACAGGAAGAAAGGACAGCGACGAGACCAACTGGGTGGCCGAGGTTTCGCCGAAGCTGCGAGGGAGGCTGCTCGAGGCGAACAAAGTTTTCCTCGGGTGGAACGCGTGCAAGGTGCGCGACTTCCTCGCGGTTAGCCGGTGCTTCAAGTGCCAGGGATTCGGGCACATCGCCAAACACTGCCGACACAAGGAGGAGATCTGCAGCCACTGCACAGAAGAGGGGCACGGGGCGAAAACGTGCCCCAAGAAGACACGGTCCGCGGTCTGCGTGAACTGCAAAAGGATTGGACTCAAGGGGGCCCATGCTGCATCCAGCAAAGAGTGCCCCGCGCACAGGAAGGCCCTCGAGAAGACAGTGACCAGGACGGTCTACCACTGCTAAGGGCGACTATACGGCTGGACGAAGAATCAAGATCCTGCAGCACAACATGCAGCGATCGAGATTAGTACCACACGAGGTCCGATCTGAGATGGAGAGAGTAGACGCTGACATCCTCCTGATGCAGGAGCCGTACAGCGTCAATGGACGCATACCTGGATTCGGCAACGGATCAAGGGTGATATCGCGCGGTAGCGTGGGTCAACCGCCATGGGCGGCGATCTGCGTCCGTAACCGAGGATTCACCGTGCTGGAAATCGCGGATCTGTGCACGACGCACTGCGTCTGTGCGCAGGTCTCTATTGACGGCGCGGAAGTGTACGTGGTGAGCCAATACTTCCCACCATCGGTGGATATTGGAGTTGGACTGGCGCATTTGGACAAGATCGTGACGAGACTCAAGGGGAAGATACTGGTCATGGGGGTGGACGCGAATGCGAAATCCCTCCTCTGGCACAGTGGGAAAACCGACAGTCGTGGCGAGGAGCTAGAGCAGCTAATCGCCCGGCACGATCTGCTAGTTCTGAATGAGCCGGGACAACCCACCACGTTCCAGAACTCTCGGGGATCATCAAACATCGACGTCACGCTGGTGAGCTGGGAAGCGATACCGCTCACGAGGACCTGGAAGGTGCACGAAAGCGGTTCCTCCAGCGACCACAGGATCATCGAAACCAGATTGGACCTTGGAAACGGTGGTACTAGAAGGCCGTTCCAGAAACCACGGTATAACACCAGGAATGCCAAATGGGACAAATTCCAGCGAGTCCTAATGTGCGAGAAGCGCTCACTCTCTAACGCGCAAATTCTTTGCGCCGAGGACGTTGAGAGTGCGGCCGCACATGTCGAACGAGTACTGACTAGCGCCTGCGACGCTGCAATACCACTTAAGAAATGGCATAATCGGTCTAAACCGTGGTGGACGGGGGAACTTACGGAGCGGAAGAGAGCGTCCCACCGGGCGCGCCGGAAATTCCAGATGACCACGGATCCAACTACAAGGGAAATCTACAAGGAAGAATGGAAGACCCTCAGGAGAGCGTACAAGAAGAGGGTGGCAAACGTGAAGAACAGCACGTGGCGCCAGTTTGTCACCACAAAGGGGAACAAGGAGCCGTGGGGCGTCGCAACCAAAGCGGCCCTAGGTAAACTACGAAGCGAGGAGGCCGTTTCATCTTTGGTGCTTGCAGATGGAGAACAGACGGAGTCTTGGAGGTCCACCGCCGAGGCGCTGCTGATGGCGCTCGTCCCAGATGACGAAGCGCGCCAGGAAACGCCAGAGCAAGTGTGGATCCGCCGCGAAGCCGCTGTTCAACCGGACACAGAAGCCGCGCTACCGTTTCTCGAAGAGGAACTGTGTGCAGCGGTATCTAGACTCAGGAGAGGCAAATGCCCTGGCCCAGACAGGATCGAGGTCGAGGTAATCCAGCGTTCCTGGGGATGCATCCGGGAGGAGCTCCTCAAGCTCTGCAACGGCTGCCTCGACTGGGGAGTTTTTCCGACCCGCTGGAAGGTAGGAAACATTATTGCGATTCCCAAAGGACCGGATCGAGATCGCAGCAGCCCGAAGTCGTATCGCCCAATTTGCCTGCTGTCAATGGTGGGGAAGTTGCTCGAGAGATTGATGGCTGTGAGACTTGCGCCGCTCCTCCTCGACCATCGACTGTCCTCCGACCGACAATATGGGTTCCGACCCGGAAGGTCGACGGAGGACGCCATAGTCAAACTCCGCGAGGTGGTCGCGAGTAAGGTCGAGGAGAGTTACGTTCTCGCAATTGCTCTCGATATTTCGGGGGCGTTCGACAACGTATGGTGGCCGAATGTTCTGTACGAGCTGAAGAGGAGGAACTGCCCACGAAACCTATACGGTCTAGTGGAAAGCTACTTCTCCGAAAGGTCTGTGCAGATCATGGGAAAGCAGGAATCGGTGAGTAAATCCGTTACAAAGGGGTGCCCGCAGGGCTCGATACTGGGTCCCAGCTTCTGGAATCTGGTATTCGACGACCTGCTGGCTGTACTGTCATCCGAGGAGCTAGAATGCGAGCCCATTGCCTACGCCGACGACGTGCTGGTCATCGTCTCTGGGAACTCGAGAGAGGCGCTCAGGGTGCGGGGCCAGGCCGCGGTTACCGCGGTTTCGGAGTGGTGTGGGAGAAAGAAGTTGCAGCTTTCAGCCGAGAAAACCGAGTTGCTGTTGGTCA
>CAJUZA010000092.1:17500-27500 GCA_910592295.1 Andrena haemorrhoa
ACGTTTTACTCTAATGGTTCGACATCGGTCGTCGTGCTGGTTTTCGAGAAAAGCGCGAATAACTTGTATCGCTGGAAATATTTCAGAGTCCCGACGAGTTTCTAAGTCGTGCGGCGCCTTGGTCCGGAGGACGAAATTGACATATCCTCGAATCCAACTACTGATCCCTGTTCCTCGTTCAATTGCCAACGTTTTACTATAAGGGTTCGACATCGGTCGTCGTGCTGGTTTTCGAGAAAAGCGCGAATAACTTGGATCGCTGCGAAATATTTCAGAGTCCCGTCGAGTTTCAAAGTCGTGCGGCATCTTGGTTCGACCGCGGCAAAAATCGACATATCCTCGAATCCAACTACAGATCCCTGTTCCTCGTTCAATTGCCAACGTTTTACTCTAATGGTTCGACATCGGTCGTCGTGCTGGTTTTCGAGAAAAGCGCGAATAACTTGTATCGCTGGAAATATTTCAGAGTCCCGACGAGTTTCTAAGTCGTGCGGCACCTTGGTCCGGAGGACGAAATTGACATATCCTCGAATCCAACTACTGATCCCTGTTCCTCGTTCAATTGCCAACGTTTTACTATAAGGGTTCGACATCGGTCGTCGTGCTGGTTTTCGAGAAAAGCGCGAATAACTTGGATCGCTGCGAAATATTTCAGAGTCCCGTCGAGTTTCAAAGTCGTGCGGCATCTTGGTTCGACCGCGGCAAAAATCGCCATATCCTCGAATCCAACTGCAGATCCCTGTTCCTCGTTCAATTGCCAACGTTTTACTCTAATGGTTCGACATCGGTCGTCGTGCTGGTTTTCGAGAAAAGCGCGAATAACTTGTATCGCTGGAAATATTTCAGAGTCCCGAAGAGTTTCTAAGTCGTGCGGCACCTTGGTCCGGAGGACGAAATCGACATATCCTCGAATCCAACTACTGATCCCTGTTCCTCGTTCAATTGCCAACGTTTTACTATAAGGGTTCGACATCGGTCGTCGTGCTGGTTTTCGAGAAAAGCGCGAATAACTTGTATCGCTGGAAATATTTCAGAGTCCCGAAGAGTTTCTAAGTCGTGCGGCACCTTGGTCCGGAGGACGAAATTGACATATCCTCGAATCCAACTACTGATCCCTGTTCCTCGTTCAATTGCCAACGTTTTACTATAAGGGTTCGACATCGGTCGTCGTGCTGGTTTTCGAGAAAAGCGCGAATAACTTGGATCGCTGCGAAATATTTCAGAGTCCCGTCGAGTTTCAAAGTCGTGCGGCATCTTGGTTCGACCGCGGCAAAAATCGACATATCCTCGAATCCAACTACAGATCCCTGTTCCTCGTTCAATTGCCAACGTTTTACTCTAATGGTTCGACATCGGTCGTCGTGCTGGTTTTCGAGAAAAGCGCGAATAACTTGTATCGCTGGAAATATTTCAGAGTCCCGACGAGTTTCTAAGTCGTGCGGCACCTTGGTCCGGAGGACGAAATTGACATATCCTCGAATCCAACTACTGATCCCTGTTCCTCGTTCAATTGCCAACGTTTTACTATAAGGGTTCGACATCGGTCGTCGTGCTGGTTTTCGAGAAAAGCGCGAATAACTTGGATCGCTGCGAAATATTTCAGAGTCCCGTCGAGTTTCAAAGTCGTGCGGCATCTTGGTTCGACCGCGGCAAAAATCGACATATCCTCGAATCCAACTACAGATCCCTGTTCCTCGTTCAATTGCCAACGTTTTACTCTAATGGTTCGACATCGGTCGTCGTGCTGGTTTTCGAGAAAAGCGCGAATAACTTGTATCGCTGGAAATATTTCAGAGTCCCGACGAGTTTCAAAGTCGTGCGGCACCTTGGTCCGGAGGACGAAATCGACATATCCTCGAATCCAACTACTGATCCCTGTTCCTCGATCAATTGCCAACGTTTTACTATAAGGGTTCGACATCGGTCGTCGTGCTGGTTTTCGAGAAAAGCGCGAATAACTTGTATCGCTGGAAATATTTCAGAGTCCCGAAGAGTTTCCAAGTCGTGCGGCACCTTGGTCCGGAGGACGAAATCGACATATCCTCGAATCCAACTACTGATCCCTGTTCCTCGTTCAATTGCCAACGTTTTACTATAAGGGTTCGACATCGGTCGTCGTGCTGGTTTTCGAGAAAAGCGCGAATAACTTGGATCGCTGCGAAATATTTCAGAGTCCCGTCGAGTTTCAAAGTCGTGCGGCATCTTGGTTCGACCGCGGCAAAAATCGACATATCCTCGAATCCAACTACAGATCCCTGTTCCTCGTTCAATTGCCAACGTTTTACTCTAATGGTTCGACATCGGTCGTCGTGCTGGTTTTCGAGAAAAGCGCGAATAACTTGTATCGCTGGAAATATTTCAGAGTCCCGAAGAGTTTCTAAGTCGTGCGGCACCTTGGTCCGGAGGACGAAATCGACATATCCTCGAATCCAACTACTGATCCCTGTTCCTCGTTCAATTGCCAACGTTTTACTATAAGGGTTCGACATCGGTCGTCGTGCTGGTTTTCGAGAAAAGCGCGAATAACTTGTATCGCTGGAAATATTTCAGAGTCCCGAAGAGTTTCAAAGTCGTGCGGCATCTTGGTTCGACCGCGGCAAAAATCGACATATCCTCGAATCCAACTACAGATCCCTGTTCCTCGTTCAATTGCCAACGTTTTACTCTAATGGTTCGACATCGGTCGTCGTGCTGGTTTTCGAGAAAAGCGCGAATAACTTGTATCGCTGCGAAATATTTCAGAGTCCCGAAGAGTTTCCAAGTCGTGCGGCACCTTGGTCCGGAGGACGAAATCGACATATCCTCGAATCCAACTACTGATCCCTGTTCCTCGTTCAATTGCCAACGTTTTACTATAAGGGTTCGACATCGGTCGTCGTGCTGGTTTTCGAGAAAAGCGCGAATAACTTGTATCGCTGGAAATATTTCAGAGTCCCGAAGAGTTTCCAAGTCGTGCGGCACCTTGGTCCGGAGGACGAAATCGACATATCCTCGAATCCAACTACTGATCCCTGTTCCTCGTTCAATTGCCAACGTTTTACTATAAGGGTTCGACATCGGTCGTCGTGCTGGTTTTCGAGAAAAGCGCGAATAACTTGGATCGCTGCGAAATATTTCAGAGTCCCGTCGAGTTTCAAAGTCGTGCGGCATCTTGGTTCGACCGCGGCAAAAATCGACATATCCTCGAATCCAACTACAGATCCCTGTTCCTCGTTCAATTGCCAACGTTTTACTCTAATGGTTCGACATCGGTCGTCGTGCTGGTTTTCGAGAAAAGCGCGAATAACTTGTATCGCTGGAAATATTTCAGAGTCCCGAAGAGTTTCGAAGTCGTGCGGCACCTTGGTCCGGAGGACGAAATCGACATATCCTCGAATCCAACTACTGATCCCTGTTCCTCGTTCAATTGCCAACGTTTTACTATAAGGGTTCGACATCGGTCGTCGTGCTGGTTTTCGAGAAAAGCGCGAATAACTTGGATCGCTGCGAAATATTTCAGAGTCCCGTCGAGTTTCAAAGTCGTGCGGCATCTTGGTTCGACCGCGGCAAAAATCGACATATCCTCAAATCCAACTACAGATCCCTGTTCCTCTTTCAATTGCCAACGTTTTACTCTAATGGTTCGACATCGGTCGTCGTGCTGGTTTTCGAGAAAAGCGCGAATAACTTGTATCGCTGGAAATATTTCAGAGTCCCGAAGAGTTTCTAAGTCGTGCGGCACCTTGGTCCGGAGGACGAAATCGACATATCCTCGAATCCAACTACTGATCCCTGTTCCTCGTTCAATTGCCAACGTTTTACTATAAGGGTTCGACATCGGTCGTCGTGCTGGTTTTCGAGAAAAGCGCGAATAACTTGGATCGCTGCGAAATATTTCAGAGTCCCGTCGAGTTTCAAAGTCGTGCGGCATCTTGGTTCGACCGCGGCAAAAATCGACATATCCTCGAATCCAACTACAGATCCCTGTTCCTCGTTCAATTGCCAACGTTTTACTCTAATGGTTCGACATCGGTCGTCGTGCTGGTTTTCGAGAAAAGCGCGAATAACTTGTATCGCTGGAAATATTTCAGAGTCCCGAAGAGTTTCTAAGTCGTGCGGCACCTTGGTCCGGAGGACGAAATCGACATATCCTCGAATCCAACTACTGATCCCTGTTCCTCGTTCAATTGCCAACGTTTTACTATAAGGGTTCGACATCGGTCGTCGTGCTGGTTTTCGAGAAAAGCGCGAATAACTTGTATCGCTGGAAATATTTCAGAGTCCCGAAGAGTTTCAAAGTCGTGCGGCATCTTGGTTCGACCGCGGCAAAAATCGACATATCCTCGAATCCAACTACAGATCCCTGTTCCTCGTTCAATTGCCAACGTTTTACTCTAATGGTTCGACATCGGTCGTCGTGCTGGTTTTCGAGAAAAGCGCGAATAACTTGTATCGCTGCGAAATATTTCAGAGTCCCGAAGAGTTTCCAAGTCGTGCGGCACCTTGGTCCGGAGGACGAAATCGACATATCCTCGAATCCAACTACTGATCCCTGTTCCTCGTTCAATTGCCAACGTTTTACTATAAGGGTTCGACATCGGTCGTCGTGCTGGTTTTCGAGAAAAGCGCGAATAACTTGTATCGCTGGAAATATTTCAGAGTCCCGAAGAGTTTCCAAGTCGTGCGGCACCTTGGTCCGGAGGACGAAATCGACATATCCTCGAATCCAACTACTGATCCCTGTTCCTCGTTCAATTGCCAACGTTTTACTATAAGGGTTCGACATCGGTCGTCGTGCTGGTTTTCGAGAAAAGCGCGAATAACTTGGATCGCTGCGAAATATTTCAGAGTCCCGTCGAGTTTCAAAGTCGTGCGGCATCTTGGTTCGACCGCGGCAAAAATCGACATATCCTCGAATCCAACTACTGATCCCTGTTCCTCGTTCAATTGCCAACGTTTTACTATAAGGGTTCGACATCGGTCGTCGTGCTGGTTTTCGAGAAAAGCGCGAATAACTTGTATCGCTGGAAATATTTCAGAGTCCCGAAGAGTTTCTAAGTCGTGCGGCACCTTGGTCCGGAGGACGAAATTGACATATCCTCGAATCCAACTACTGATCCCTGTTCCTCGTTCAATTGCCAACGTTTTACTATAAGGGTTCGACATCGGTCGTCGTGCTGGTTTTCGAGAAAAGCGCGAATAACTTGGATCGCTGCGAAATATTTCAGAGTCCCGTCGAGTTTCAAAGTCGTGCGGCATCTTGGTTCGACCGCGGCAAAAATCGACATATCCTCGAATCCAACTACAGATCCCTGTTCCTCGTTCAATTGCCAACGTTTTACTCTAATGGTTCGACATCGGTCGTCGTGCTGGTTTTCGAGAAAAGCGCGAATAACTTGTATCGCTGGAAATATTTCAGAGTCCCGACGAGTTTCTAAGTCGTGCGGCACCTTGGTCCGGAGGACGAAATTGACATATCCTCGAATCCAACTACTGATCCCTGTTCCTCGTTCAATTGCCAACGTTTTACTATAAGGGTTCGACATCGGTCGTCGTGCTGGTTTTCGAGAAAAGCGCGAATAACTTGGATCGCTGCGAAATATTTCAGAGTCCCGTCGAGTTTCAAAGTCGTGCGGCATCTTGGTTCGACCGCGGCAAAAATCGACATATCCTCGAATCCAACTACAGATCCCTGTTCCTCGTTCAATTGCCAACGTTTTACTCTAATGGTTCGACATCGGTCGTCGTGCTGGTTTTCGAGAAAAGCGCGAATAACTTGTATCGCTGGAAATATTTCAGAGTCCCGACGAGTTTCAAAGTCGTGCGGCACCTTGGTCCGGAGGACGAAATCGACATATCCTCGAATCCAACTACTGATCCCTGTTCCTCGTTCAATTGCCAACGTTTTACTATAAGGGTTCGACATCGGTCGTCGTGCTGGTTTTCGAGAAAAGCGCGAATAACTTGTATCGCTGGAAATATTTCAGAGTCCCGAAGAGTTTCCAAGTCGTGCGGCACCTTGGTCCGGAGGACGAAATCGACATATCCTCGAATCCAACTACTGATCCCTGTTCCTCGTTCAATTGCCAACGTTTTACTATAAGGGTTCGACATCGGTCGTCGTGCTGGTTTTCGAGAAAAGCGCGAATAACTTGGATCGCTGCGAAATATTTCAGAGTCCCGTCGAGTTTCAAAGTCGTGCGGCATCTTGGTTCGACCGCGGCAAAAATCGACATATCCTCGAATCCAACTACAGATCCCTGTTCCTCGTTCAATTGCCAACGTTTTACTCTAATGGTTCGACATCGGTCGTCGTGCTGGTTTTCGAGAAAAGCGCGAATAACTTGTATCGCTGGAAATATTTCAGAGTCCCGAAGAGTTTCGAAGTCGTGCGGCACCTTGGTCCGGAGGACGAAATCGACATATCCTCGAATCCAACTACTGATCCCTGTTCCTCGTTCAATTGCCAACGTTTTACTATAAGGGTTCGACATCGGTCGTCGTGCTGGTTTTCGAGAAAAGCGCGAATAACTTGGATCGCTGCGAAATATTTCAGAGTCCCGTCGAGTTTCAAAGTCGTGCGGCATCTTGGTTCGACCGCGGCAAAAATCGACATATCCTCGAATCCAACTACAGATCCCTGTTCCTCTTTCAATTGCCAACGTTTTACTCTAATGGTTCGACATCGGTCGTCGTGCTGGTTTTCGAGAAAAGCGCGAATAACTTGTATCGCTGGAAATATTTCAGAGTCCCGAAGAGTTTCTAAGTCGTGCGGCACCTTGGTCCGGAGGACGAAATCGACATATCCTCGAATCCAACTACTGATCCCTGTTCCTCGTTCAATTGCCAACGTTTTACTATAAGGGTTCGACATCGGTCGTCGTGCTGGTTTTCGAGAAAAGCGCGAATAACTTGGATCGCTGCGAAATATTTCAGAGTCCCGTCGAGTTTCAAAGTCGTGCGGCATCTTGGTTCGACCGCGGCAAAAATCGACATATCCTCGAATCCAACTACAGATCCCTGTTCCTCGTTCAATTGCCAACGTTTTACTCTAATGGTTCGACATCGGTCGTCGTGCTGGTTTTCGAGAAAAGCGCGAATAACTTGTATCGCTGGAAATATTTCAGAGTCCCGAAGAGTTTCTAAGTCGTGCGGCACCTTGGTCCGGAGGACGAAATCGACATATCCTCGAATCCAACTACTGATCCCTGTTCCTCGTTCAATTGCCAACGTTTTACTATAAGGGTTCGACATCGGTCGTCGTGCTGGTTTTCGAGAAAAGCGCGAATAACTTGTATCGCTGGAAATATTTCAGAGTCCCGAAGAGTTTCAAAGTCGTGCGGCATCTTGGTTCGACCGCGGCAAAAATCGACATATCCTCGAATCCAACTACAGATCCCTGTTCCTCGTTCAATTGCCAACGTTTTACTCTAATGGTTCGACATCGGTCGTCGTGCTGGTTTTCGAGAAAAGCGCGAATAACTTGTATCGCTGCGAAATATTTCAGAGTCCCGAAGAGTTTCCAAGTCGTGCGGCACCTTGGTCCGGAGGACGAAATCGACATATCCTCGAATCCAACTACTGATCCCTGTTCCTCGTTCAATTGCCAACGTTTTACTATAAGGGTTCGACATCGGTCGTCGTGCTGGTTTTCGAGAAAAGCGCGAATAACTTGTATCGCTGGAAATATTTCAGAGTCCCGAAGAGTTTCCAAGTCGTGCGGCACCTTGGTCCGGAGGACGAAATCGACATATCCTCGAATCCAACTACTGATCCCTGTTCCTCGTTCAATTGCCAACGTTTTACTATAAGGGTTCGACATCGGTCGTCGTGCTGGTTTTCGAGAAAAGCGCGAATAACTTGGATCGCTGCGAAATATTTCAGAGTCCCGTCGAGTTTCAAAGTCGTGCGGCATCTTGGTTCGACCGCGGCAAAAATCGACATATCCTCGAATCCAACTACAGATCCCTGTTCCTCGTTCAATTGCCAACGTTTTACTATAAGGGTTCGACATCGGTCGTCGTGCTGGTTTTCGAGAAAAGCGCGAATAACTTGTATCGCTGGAAATATTTCAGAGTCCCGAAGAGTTTCTAAGTCGTGCGGCACCTTGGTCCGGAGGACGAAATTGACATATCCTCGAATCCAACTACTGATCCCTGTTCCTCGTTCAATTGCCAACGTTTTACTATAAGGGTTCGACATCGGTCGTCGTGCTGGTTTTCGAGAAAAGCGCGAATAACTTGGATCGCTGCGAAATATTTCAGAGTCCCGTCGAGTTTCAAAGTCGTGCGGCATCTTGGTTCGACCGCGGCAAAAATCGACATATCCTCGAATCCAACTACAGATCCCTGTTCCTCGTTCAATTGCCAACGTTTTACTCTAATGGTTCGACATCGGTCGTCGTGCTGGTTTTCGAGAAAAGCGCGAATAACTTGTATCGCTGGAAATATTTCAGAGTCCCGACGAGTTTCTAAGTCGTGCGGCACCTTGGTCCGGAGGACGAAATTGACATATCCTCGAATCCAACTACTGATCCCTGTTCCTCGTTCAATTGCCAACGTTTTACTATAAGGGTTCGACATCGGTCGTCGTGCTGGTTTTCGAGAAAAGCGCGAATAACTTGGATCGCTGCGAAATATTTCAGAGTCCCGTCGAGTTTCAAAGTCGTGCGGCATCTTGGTTCGACCGCGGCAAAAATCGACATATCCTCGAATCCAACTACAGATCCCTGTTCCTCGTTCAATTGCCAACGTTTTACTCTAATGGTTCGACATCGGTCGTCGTGCTGGTTTTCGAGAAAAGCGCGAATAACTTGTATCGCTGGAAATATTTCAGAGTCCCGACGAGTTTCAAAGTCGTGCGGCACCTTGGTCCGGAGGACGAAATCGACATATCCTCGAATCCAACTACTGATCCCTGTTCCTCGATCAATTGCCAACGTTTTACTATAAGGGTTCGACATCGGTCGTCGTGCTGGTTTTCGAGAAAAGCGCGAATAACTTGTATCGCTGGAAATATTTCAGAGTCCCGAAGAGTTTCCAAGTCGTGCGGCACCTTGGTCCGGAGGACGAAATCGACATATCCTCGAATCCAACTACTGATCCCTGTTCCTCGTTCAATTGCCAACGTTTTACTATAAGGGTTCGACATCGGTCGTCGTGCTGGTTTTCGAGAAAAGCGCGAATAACTTGGATCGCTGCGAAATATTTCAGAGTCCCGTCGAGTTTCAAAGTCGTGCGGCATCTTGGTTCGACCGCGGCAAAAATCGACATATCCTCGAATCCAACTACAGATCCCTGTTCCTCGTTCAATTGCCAACGTTTTACTCTAATGGTTCGACATCGGTCGTCGTGCTGGTTTTCGAGAAAAGCGCGAATAACTTGTATCGCTGGAAATATTTCAGAGTCCCGAAGAGTTTCGAAGTCGTGCGGCACCTTGGTCCGGAGGACGAAATCGACATATCCTCGAATCCAACTACTGATCCCTGTTCCTCGTTCAATTGCCAACGTTTTACTATAAGGGTTCGACATCGGTCGTCGTGCTGGTTTTCGAGAAAAGCGCGAATAACTTGGATCGCTGCGAAATATTTCAGAGTCCCGTCGAGTTTCAAAGTCGTGCGGCATCTTGGTTCGACCGCGGCAAAAATCGACATATCCTCGAATCCAACTACAGATCCCTGTTCCTCGTTCAATTGCCAACGTTTTACTCTAATGGTTCGACATCGGTCGTCGTGCTGGTTTTCGAGAAAAGCGCGAATAACTTGTATCGCTGGAAATATTTCAGAGTCCCGAAGAGTTTCTAAGTCGTGCGGCACCTTGGTCCGACCGCGGCGAAAATCGACATATCCTCGAATCCAACTACTGATCCCTGTTCCTCGTTCAATTGCGAACGTATTACTCTAATGTTTCGACATCGGTCGTCGTACTGGTTTTCGAGAAAAACGCGAAAAACTTGGATCGCAGCGAAATATTTCTAAGTTCCGTGAAATTATTTTCGAATTTTGTTTTTGACCGTGTATTCA
>CAJUZA010000092.1:42500-47879 GCA_910592295.1 Andrena haemorrhoa
TTTTACTATAAGGGTTCGACATCGGTCGTCGTGCTGGTTTTCGAGAAAAGCGCGAATAACTTGGATCGCTGCGAAATATTTCAGAGTCCCGTCGAGTTTCAAAGTCGTGCGGCATCTTGGTTCGACCGCGGCAAAAATCGCCATATCCTCGAATCCAACTGCAGATCCCTGTTCCTCGTTCAATTGCCAACGTTTTACTCTAATGGTTCGACATCGGTCGTCGTGCTGGTTTTCGAGAAAAGCGCGAATAACTTGTATCGCTGGAAATATTTCAGAGTCCCGAAGAGTTTCTAAGTCGTGCGGCACCTTGGTCCGGAGGACGAAATAGACATATCCTCGAATCCAACTACTGATCCCTGTTCCTCGTTCAATTGCCAACGTTTTACTATAAGGGTTCGACATCGGTCGTCGTGCTGGTTTTCGAGAAAAGCGCGAATAACTTGTATCGCTGGAAATATTTCAGAGTCCCGAAGAGTTTCTAAGTCGTGCGGCACCTTGGTCCGGAGGACGAAATTGACATATCCTCGAATCCAACTACTGATCCCTGTTCCTCGTTCAATTGCCAACGTTTTACTATAAGGGTTCGACATCGGTCGTCGTGCTGGTTTTCGAGAAAAGCGCGAATAACTTGGATCGCTGCGAAATATTTCAGAGTCCCGTCGAGTTTCAAAGTCGTGCGGCATCTTGGTTCGACCGCGGCAAAAATCGACATATCCTCGAATCCAACTACAGATCCCTGTTCCTCGTTCAATTGCCAACGTTTTACTCTAATGGTTCGACATCGGTCGTCGTGCTGGTTTTCGAGAAAAGCGCGAATAACTTGTATCGCTGGAAATATTTCAGAGTCCCGACGAGTTTCTAAGTCGTGCGGCACCTTGGTCCGGAGGACGAAATTGACATATCCTCGAATCCAACTACTGATCCCTGTTCCTCGTTCAATTGCCAACGCTTTACTATAAGGGTTCGACATCGGTCGTCGTGCTGGTTTTCGAGAAAAGCGCGAATAACTTGGATCGCTGCGAAATATTTCAGAGTCCCGTCGAGTTTCAAAGTCGTGCGGCATCTTGGTTCGACCGCGGCAAAAATCGACATATCCTCGAATCCAACTACAGATCCCTGTTCCTCGTTCAATTGCCAACGTTTTACTCTAATGGTTCGACATCGGTCGTCGTGCTGGTTTTCGAGAAAAGCGCGAATAACTTGTATCGCTGGAAATATTTCAGAGTCCCGACGAGTTTCAAAGTCGTGCGGCACCTTGGTCCGGAGGACGAAATCGACATATCCTCGAATCCAACTACTGATCCCTGTTCCTCGATCAATTGCCAACGTTTTACTATAAGGGTTCGACATCGGTCGTCGTGCTGGTTTTCGAGAAAAGCGCGAATAACTTGTATCGCTGGAAATATTTCAGAGTCCCGAAGAGTTTCCAAGTCGTGCGGCACCTTGGTCCGGAGGACGAAATCGACATATCCTCGAATCCAACTACTGATCCCTGTTCCTCGTTCAATTGCCAACGTTTTACTATAAGGGTTCGACATCGGTCGTCGTGCTGGTTTTCGAGAAAAGCGCGAATAACTTGGATCGCTGCGAAATATTTCAGAGTCCCGTCGAGTTTCAAAGTCGTGCGGCATCTTGGTTCGACCGCGGCAAAAATCGACATATCCTCGAATCCAACTACAGATCCCTGTTCCTCGTTCAATTGCCAACGTTTTACTCTAATGGTTCGACATCGGTCGTCGTGCTGGTTTTCGAGAAAAGCGCGAATAACTTGTATCGCTGGAAATATTTCAGAGTCCCGAAGAGTTTCTAAGTCGTGCGGCACCTTGGTCCGGAGGACGAAATCGACATATCCTCGAATCCAACTACTGATCCCTGTTCCTCGTTCAATTGCCAACGTTTTACTATAAGGGTTCGACATCGGTCGTCGTGCTGGTTTTCGAGAAAAGCGCGAATAACTTGTATCGCTGGAAATATTTCAGAGTCCCGAAGAGTTTCAAAGTCGTGCGGCATCTTGGTTCGACCGCGGCAAAAATCGACATATCCTCGAATCCAACTACAGATCCCTGTTCCTCGTTCAATTGCCAACGTTTTACTCTAATGGTTCGACATCGGTCGTCGTGCTGGTTTTCGAGAAAAGCGCGAATAACTTGTATCGCTGCGAAATATTTCAGAGTCCCGAAGAGTTTCCAAGTCGTGCGGCACCTTGGTCCGGAGGACGAAATCGACATATCCTCGAATCCAACTACTGATCCCTGTTCCTCGTTCAATTGCCAACGTTTTACTATAAGGGTTCGACATCGGTCGTCGTGCTGGTTTTCGAGAAAAGCGCGAATAACTTGTATCGCTGGAAATATTTCAGAGTCCCGAAGAGTTTCCAAGTCGTGCGGCACCTTGGTCCGGAGGACGAAATCGACATATCCTCGAATCCAACTACTGATCCCTGTTCCTCGTTCAATTGCCAACGTTTTACTATAAGGGTTCGACATCGGTCGTCGTGCTGGTTTTCGAGAAAAGCGCGAATAACTTGTATCGCTGGAAATATTTCAGAGTCCCGAAGAGTTTCAAAGTCGTGCGGCATCTTGGTTCGACCGCGGCAAAAATCGACATATCCTCGAATCCAACTACAGATCCCTGTTCCTCGTTCAATTGCCAACGTTTTACTCTAATGGTTCGACATCGGTCGTCGTGCTGGTTTTCGAGAAAAGCGCGAATAACTTGTATCGCTGCGAAATATTTCAGAGTCCCGAAGAGTTTCCAAGTCGTGCGGCACCTTGGTCCGGAGGACGAAATCGACATATCCTCGAATCCAACTACTGATCCCTGTTCCTCGTTCAATTGCCAACGTTTTACTATAAGGGTTCGACATCGGTCGTCGTGCTGGTTTTCGAGAAAAGCGCGAATAACTTGGATCGCTGCGAAATATTTCAGAGTCCCGTCGAGTTTCAAAGTCGTGCGGCATCTTGGTTCGACCGCGGCAAAAATCGACATATCCTCGAATCCAACTACAGATCCCTGTTCCTCGTTCAATTGCCAACGTTTTACTCTAATGGTTCGACATCGGTCGTCGTGCTGGTTTTCGAGAAAAGCGCGAATAACTTGTATCGCTGGAAATATTTCAGAGTCCCGACGAGTTTCTAAGTCGTGCGGCACCTTGGTCCGGAGGACGAAATTGACATATCCTCGAATCCAACTACTGATCCCTGTTCCTCGTTCAATTGCCAACGTTTTACTATAAGGGTTCGACATCGGTCGTCGTGCTGGTTTTCGAGAAAAGCGCGAATAACTTGGATCGCTGCGAAATATTTCAGAGTCCCGTCGAGTTTCAAAGTCGTGCGGCATCTTGGTTCGACCGCGGCAAAAATCGACATATCCTCGAATCCAACTACAGATCCCTGTTCCTCGTTCAATTGCCAACGTTTTACTCTAATGGTTCGACATCGGTCGTCGTGCTGGTTTTCGAGAAAAGCGCGAATAACTTGTATCGCTGGAAATATTTCAGAGTCCCGACGAGTTTCAAAGTCGTGCGGCACCTTGGTCCGGAGGACGAAATCGACATATCCTCGAATCCAACTACTGATCCCTGTTCCTCGATCAATTGCCAACGTTTTACTATAAGGGTTCGACATCGGTCGTCGTGCTGGTTTTCGAGAAAAGCGCGAATAACTTGTATCGCTGGAAATATTTCAGAGTCCCGAAGAGTTTCCAAGTCGTGCGGCACCTTGGTCCGGAGGACGAAATCGACATATCCTCGAATCCAACTACTGATCCCTGTTCCTCGTTCAATTGCCAACGTTTTACTATAAGGGTTCGACATCGGTCGTCGTGCTGGTTTTCGAGAAAAGCGCGAATAACTTGGATCGCTGCGAAATATTTCAGAGTCCCGTCGAGTTTCAAAGTCGTGCGGCATCTTGGTTCGACCGCGGCAAAAATCGACATATCCTCGAATCCAACTACAGATCCCTGTTCCTCGTTCAATTGCCAACGTTTTACTCTAAGGGTTCGACATCGGTCGTCGTGCTGGTTTTCGAGAAAAGCGCGAATAACTTGTATCGCTGGAAATATTTCAGAGTCCCGAAGAGTTTCGAAGTCGTGCGGCACCTTGGGCCGGAGGACGAAATCGACATATCCTCGAATCCAACTACTGATCCCTGTTCCTCGTTCAATTGCCAACGTTTTACTATAAGGGTTCGACATCGGTCGTCGTGCTGGTTTTCGAGAAAAGCGCGAATAACTTGGATCGCTGCGAAATATTTCAGAGTCCCGTCGAGTTTCAAAGTCGTGCGGCATCTTGGTTCGACCGCGGCAAAAATCGACATATCCTCGAATCCAACTACTGATCCCTGTTCCTCGTTCAATTGCCAACGTTTTACTATAAGGGTTCGACATCGGTCGTCGTGCTGGTTTTCGAGAAAAGCGCGAATAACTTGTATCGCTGGAAATATTTCAGAGTCCCGAAGAGTTTCTAAGTCGTGCGGCACCTTGGTCCGGAGGACGAAATTGACATATCCTCGAATCCAACTACTGATCCCTGTTCCTCGTTCAATTGCCAACGTTTTACTATAAGGGTTCGACATCGGTCGTCGTGCTGGTTTTCGAGAAAAGCGCGAATAACTTGGATCGCTGCGAAATATTTCAGAGTCCCGTCGAGTTTCAAAGTCGTGCGGCATCTTGGTTCGACCGCGGCAAAAATCGACATATCCTCGAATCCAACTACAGATCCCTGTTCCTCGTTCAATTGCCAACGTTTTACTCTAATGGTTCGACATCGGTCGTCGTGCTGGTTTTCGAGAAAAGCGCGAATAACTTGTATCGCTGGAAATATTTCAGAGTCCCGACGAGTTTCTAAGTCGTGCGGCACCTTGGTCCGGAGGACGAAATTGACATATCCTCGAATCCAACTACTGATCCCTGTTCCTCGTTCAATTGCCAACGTTTTACTATAAGGGTTCGACATCGGTCGTCGTGCTGGTTTTTCGAGAAAAGCGCGAATAACTTGGATCGCTGCGAAATATTTCAGAGTCCCGTCGAGTTTCAAAGTCGTGCGGCATCTTGGTTCGACCGCGGCAAAAATCGACATATCCTCGAATCCAACTACAGATCCCTGTTCCTCGTTCAATTGCCAACGTTTTACTCTAATGGTTCGACATCGGTCGTCGTGCTGGTTTTCGAGAAAAGCGCGAATAACTTGTATCGCTGGAAATATTTCAGAGTCCCGAAGAGTTTCCAAGTCGTGCGGCACCTTGGTCCGGAGGGACGAAATCGACATATCCTCGAATCCAACTACTGATCCCTGTTCCTCGTTCAATTGCCAACGTTTTACTATAAGGGGTTCGACATCGGTCGTCGTGCTGGTTTTCGAGAAAAGCGCGAATAACTTGG
>CAJUZA010000093.1:0-5000 GCA_910592295.1 Andrena haemorrhoa
ACCGACCCGTGGTCATGCTGTGTGGAGAAATCCGAAACGCAACACGGTAAGAACAGTCGAGACAGAATCTCGAGGAGCGGTGACTGCTTCTCAACCGAGGTCATAGAATAGCCACACGCCCAACGCTGCTCCGACCGAGACGCTCGGACCGTCGCTCTCCCTTATAGATACCGAACGGCCGGCCGGAACGCCGGCGCCGCCGTACCTTACGCACGGGCGCTTATGGGCGTAAACCGCCGCTACAACAGCCGCTGGGACTTAGCCGCGGAAAGCGTCGGAACCAAGATCAAGAGTAAACCGACTAAACGAATTATTATAAACAATCGCTGCGATCATTACCACGATGAATACACGGTCAAAAACAAAATTCGAAAATAATTTCACGGAACTTAGAAATATTTCGCTGCGATCCAAGTTTTTCGCGTTTTTCTCGAAAACCAGTACGACGACCGATGTCGAAACATTAGAGTAATACGTTCGCAATTGAACGAGGAACAGGGATCAGTAGTTGGATTCGAGGATATGTCGATTTTCGCCGCGGTCGGACCAAGGTGCCGCACGACTTAGAAACTCTTCGGGACTCTGAAATATTTCCAGCGATACAAGTTATTCGCGCTTTTCTCGAAAACCAGCACGACGACCGATGTCGAACCATTAGAGTAAAACGTTGGCAATTGAACGAGGAACAGGGATCTGTAGTTGGATTCGAGGATATGTCGATTTTTGCCGCGGTCGAACCAAGATGCCGCACGACTTTGAAACTCGACGGGACTCTGAAATATTTCGCAGCGATCCAAGTTATTCGCGCTTTTCTCGAAAACCAGCACGACGACCGATGTCGAACCCTTATAGTAAAACGTTGGCAATTGAACGAGGAACAGGGAGCAGTAGTTGGATTCGAGGATATGTCGATTTCGTCCTCCGGACCAAGGTGCCGCACGACTTAGAAACTCTTCGGGACTCTGAAATATTTCCAGCGATACAAGTTATTCGCGCTTTTCTCGAAAACCAGCACGACGACCGATGTCGAACCCTTATAGTAAAACGTTGGCAATTGAACGAGGAACAGGGAACAGTAGTTGGATTCGAGGATATGTCGATTTCGTCCTCCGGACCAAGGTGCCGCACGACTTAGAAACTCTTCGGGACTCTGAAATATTTCCAGCGATACAAGTTATTCGCGCTTTTCTCGAAAACCAGCACGACGACCGATGTCGAACCATTAGAGTAAAACGTTGGCAATTGAACGAGGAACAGGGATCTGTAGTTGGATTCGAGGATATGTCGATTTTTGCCGCGGTCGAACCAAGATGCCGCACGACTTTGAAACTCGACGGGACTCTGAAATACTTCGCAGCGATCCAAGTTATTCGCGCTTTTCTCGAAAACCAGCACGACGACCGATGTCGAACCCTTATAGTAAAACGTTGGCAATTGAACGAGGAACAGGGATCAGTAGTTGGATTCGAGGATATGTCGATTTCGTCCTCCGGACCAAGGTGCCGCACGACTTTGAAACTCGTCGGGACTCTGAAATATTTCCAGCGATACAAGTTATTCGCGCTTTTCTCGAAAACCAGCACGACGACCGATGTCGAACCCTTATAGTAAAACGTTGGCAATTGAACGAGGAACAGGGAACAGTAGTTGGATTCGAGGATATGTCGATTTCGTCCTCCGGACCAAGGTGCCGCACGACTTAGAAACTCTTCGGGACTCTGAAATATTTCCAGCGATACAAGTTATTCGCGCTTTTCTCGAAAACCAGCACGACGACCGATGTCGAACCATTAGAGTAAAACGTTGGCAATTGAACGAGGAACAGGGATCTGTAGTTGGATTCGAGGATATGTCGATTTTTGCCGCGGTCGAACCAAGATGCCGCACGACTTTGAAACTCGACGGGACTCTGAAATATTTCGCAGCGATCCAAGTTATTCGCGCTTTTCTCGAAAACCAGCACGACGACCGATGTCGAACCCTTATAGTAAAACGTTGGCAATTGAACGAGGAACAGGGATCAGTAGTTGGATTCGAGGATATGTCGATTTCGTCCTCCGGACCAAGGTGCCGCACGACTTTGAAACTCGTCGGGACTCTGAAATATTTCCAGCGATACAAGTTATTCGCGCTTTTCTCGAAAACCAGCACGACGACCGATGTCGAACCCTTATAGTAAAACGTTGGCAATTGAACGAGGAACAGGGAACAGTAGTTGGATTCGAGGATATGTCGATTTCGTCCTCCGGACCAAGGTGCCGCACGACTTAGAAACTCTTCGGGACTCTGAAATATTTCCAGCGATACAAGTTATTCGCGCTTTTCTCGAAAACCAGCACGACGACCGATGTCGAACCATTAGAGTAAAACGTTGGCAATTGAACGAGGAACAGGGATCTGTAGTTGGATTCGAGGATATGTCGATTTTTGCCGCGGTCGAACCAAGATGCCGCACGACTTTGAAACTCGACGGGACTCTGAAATATTTCGCAGCGATCCAAGTTATTCGCGCTTTTCTCGAAAACCAGCACGACGACCGATGTCGAACCCTTATAGTAAAACGTTGGCAATTGAACGAGGAACAGGGATCAGTAGTTGGATTCGAGGATATGTCGATTTCGTCCTCCGGACCAAGGTGCCGCACGACTTTGAAACTCGTCGGGACTCTGAAATATTTCCAGCGATACAAGTTATTCGCGCTTTTCTCGAAAACCAGCACGACGACCGATGTCGAACCATTAGAGTAAAACGTTGGCAATTGAACGAGGAACAGGGATCTGTAGTTGGATTCGAGGATATGTCGATTTTTGCCGCGGTCGAACCAAGATGCCGCACGACTTTGAAACTCGACGGGACTCTGAAATATTTCGCAGCGATCCAAGTTATTCGCGCTTTTCTCGAAAACCAGCACGACGACCGATGTCGAACCCTTATAGTAAAACGTTGGCAATTGAACGAGGAACAGGGATCAGTAGTTGGATTCGAGGATATGTCGATTTCGTCCTCCGGACCAAGGTGCCGCACGACTTTGAAACTCGTCGGGACTCTGAAATATTTCCAGCGATACAAGTTATTCGCGCTTTTCTCGAAAACCAGCACGACGACCGATGTCGAACCCTTATAGTAAAACGTTGGCAATTGAACGAGGAACAGGGAACAGTAGTTGGATTCGAGGATATGTCGATTTCGTCCTCCGGACCAAGGTGCCGCACGACTTAGAAACTCTTCGGGACTCTGAAATATTTCCAGCGATACAAGTTATTCGCGCTTTTCTCGAAAACCAGCACGACGACCGATGTCGAACCATTAGAGTAAAACGTTGGCAATTGAACGAGGAACAGGGATCAGTAGTTGGATTCGAGGATATGTCGATTTCGTCCTCCGGACCAAGGTGCCGCACGACTTTGAAACTCGTCGGGACTCTGAAATATTTCCAGCGATCCAAGTTATTCGCGCTTTTCTCGAAAACCAGCACGACGACCGATGTCGAACCCTTATAGTAAAACGTTGGCAATTGAACGAGGAACAGGGAACAGTAGTTGGATTCGAGGATATGTCGATTTCGTCCTCCGGACCAAGGTGCCGCACGACTTAGAAACTCTTCGGGACTCTGAAATATTTCCAGCGATACAAGTTATTCGCGCTTTTCTTGAAAACCAGCACGACGGCCGATGTCGAACCATTAGAGTAAAACGTTGGCAATTGAACGAGGAACAGGGATCTGTAGTTGGATTCGAGGATATGTCGATTTTTGCCGCGGTCGAACCAAGATGCCGCACGACTTTGAAACTCGACGGGTCTCTGAAATATTTCGCAGCGATCCAAGTTATTCGCGCTTTTCTCGAAAACCAGCACGACGACCGATGTCGAACCCTTATAGTAAAACGTTGGCAATTGAACGAGGAACAGGGATCAGTAGTTGGATTCGAGGATATGTCGATTTCGTCCTCCGGACCAAGGTGCCGCACGACTTTGAAACTCGTCGGGACTCTGAAATATTTCCAGCGATACAAGTTATTCGCGCTTTTCTCGAAAACCAGCACGACGACCGATGTCGAACCATTAGAGTAAAACGTTGGCAATTGAACGAGGAACAGGGATCTGTAGTTGGATTCGAGGATATGTCGATTTTTGCCGCGGTCGAACCAAGATGCCGCACGACTTTGAAACTCGACGGGACTCTGAAATATTTCGCAGCGATCCAAGTTATTCGCGCTTTTCTCGAAAACCAGCACGACGACCGATGTCGAACCCTTATAGTAAAACGTTGGCAATTGAACGAGGAACAGGGATCTGTAGTTGGATTCGAGGATATGTCGATTTTTGCCGCGGTCGAACCAAGATGCCGCACGACTTTGAAACTCGACGGGACTCTGAAATATTTCGCAGCGATCCAAGTTATTCGCGCTTTTCTCGAAAACCAGCACGACGACCGATGTCGAACCCTTATAGTAAAACGTTGGCAATTGAACGAGGAACAGGGATCAGTAGTTGGATTCGAGGATATGTCGATTTCGTCCTCCGGACCAAGGTGCCGCACGACTTTGAAACTCGTCGGGACTCTGAAATATTTCCAGCGATACAAGTTATTCGCGCTTTTCTCGAAAACCAGCACGACGACCGATGTCGAACCCTTATAGTAAAACGTTGGCAATTGAACGAGGAACAGGGAACAGTAGTTGGATTCGAGGATATGTCGATTTCGTCCTCCGGACCAAGGTGCCGCACGACTTAGAAACTCTTCGGGACTCTGAAATATTTCCAGCGATACAAGTTATTCGCGCTTTTCTCGAAAACCAGCACGACGACCGATGTCGAACCATTAGAGTAAAACGTTGGCAATTGAACGAGGAACAGGGATCTGTAGTTGGATTCGAGGATATGTCGATTTTTGCCGCGGTCGAACCAAGATGCCGCACGACTTTGAAACTCGACGGGACTCTGAAATATTTCACAGCGATCCAAGTTATTCGCGCTTTTCTCGAAAACCAGCACGACGA
>CAJUZA010000093.1:10000-15000 GCA_910592295.1 Andrena haemorrhoa
CGAGACGAAACTCGGACAACTCGGGCCTACTACTAAAAGGCTCGGGCGAGGCTGTAGCCTTGCGAATGGTGCAAGGTTGCCTCGTCGCTCCCGAACGTGTCCGATACCGGTTCCGGTTCGGGTGAGCCTTTACGCATCTAAGTAGATAGGGACAGAGGGAATCTCGTTAATCCATTCATGCGCGTCACTAATTAGATGACGAGGCATTTGGCTACCTTAAGAGAGTCATAGTTACTCCCGCCGTTTACCCGCGCTTTTTTGAATTTCTTCACGTTGACATTCAGAGCACTGGGCAGAAATCACATTGCGTCAACACCCTCGGGGGCCATCGCAATGCTTTGTTTTAATTAGACAGTCGGATTCCCCTAGTCCGTGCCAGTTCTGAGCTGAGCGTTGAATGGCGGCCGAAGAGGACGACCACGACGGTAAAACCGACACGGAAGCCTCGCAGCAAGGAAGATCCGCGGGAGGCGATGGCACGGGACCGAGCTCGGATCCCGGATGCGAGACCGAAATCCCGACCGTTCACCTCACCCAGGCCCGGCTCGTCAACCAAACCCGTTTCCCAACCAAGCCCGACACGCCCCGCTCCTCAGAGCCAATCCTTATTCCGAAGTTACGGATCCAATTTGCCGACTTCCCTTACCTACATTAATCTATCGACTAGAGGCTCTTTACCTTGGAGACCTGCTGCGGATATGGGTACGAACCGGCGCGACACCTCCACGTGGCCCTCTCCTGGATTTTCAAGGTCCGAGGGGAAGATCCGGACACCGCCGCAACTGCGGTGCTCTTCGCGTTCCAAACCCTATCTCCCTGCTAGAGGTTTCCAGGGAACTCGAACGCTTATACAGAAAAGAAAACTCTTCCCGGATCTCCCGACGGCGTCTCCAGGTCATTTTGGGTTACCCCGACGAACACTCTTACGAGGGCCCGAATGGTTTGCGGTTCCGCTACCGGGTTCCGGAATAGGAACCGGATTCCCTTTCGCCCAACGGGTGTGTGTCTCAAAAAACTCTGTTTTAGGACACCACATCTGCATAGGATTTCTCTTAGGGCTTAGGATCGACTGACTCGTGTGCAACGGCTGTTCACACGAAACCCTTCTCCACGTCAGTCCTCCAGGGCCTCGCTGGAGTATTTGCTACTACCACCAAGATCTGCACCGACGGTGGCTCCAGGCAGGCTCACGCCCAGACCCTTCTGCGCACACCGCCGCGACCCTCCTACTCGTCAGGGCTTCATGGAGGACGGTCACCCGCGAACGGGTGGCACGTCCCTCCCCACTTGCCGCTGACGGCGGAGTATAGGCGCGACGCTTCAGCGCCATCCATTTTCAGGGCTAGTTGCTTCGGCAGGTGAGTTGTTACACACTCCTTAGCGGATTCCGACTTCCATGGCCACCGTCCTGCTGTCTTAAGCAACCAACGCCTTTCATGGTATCCCATAAGCGTCGACTTAGGCGCCTTAACTCTGCGTTTGGTTCATCCCACAGCGCCAGTTCTGCTTACCAAAATTGGCCCACTTGGCACTCTGATTCAATATAATCTCGTGGCTTCATGATCCAAGCAAGCCAGAGATCTCACCCATTTAAAGTTTGAGAATAGGTTGAGGTCGTTTCGGCCCCAAGGCCTCTAATCATTCGCTTTACCAGATGAAACTCGCACACGTTCGCGTAGGAACGAGCGAGTGCCAGCTATCCTGAGGGAAACTTCGGAGGGAACCAGCTACTAGATGGTTCGATTAGTCTTTCGCCCCTATACCCAGTTCCGACGATCGATTTGCACGTCAGAATCGCTACGGACCTCCATCAGGGTTTCCCCTGACTTCGTCCTGACCAGGCATAGTTCACCATCTTTCGGGTCCCAACGTGTACGCTCTAGGTGCGCCTCTTCTCGCAATGAGAACGAGACGCCCCGGGAGTGCGAGGCCGCATCGTAACGCGGCCGATCCTCCCTCGGTCGACGCAAAGGTCGACCTTCACTTTCATTCCGCCTTTAGGTTTCTTTCTCCCAATGACTCGCGCACATGTTAGACTCCTTGGTCCGTGTTTCAAGACGGGTCCTGAGAGTACCCAAAGCAGTAGCGTCGCCGACCGGTAATTCGAAGCTTGGCCAGTCCAAGGACACCGCCTGCTAACAGCTGGCCAGGCCCGGGGACGGCACCAGGTCCGTGCCTCCGGGTAAGAACTGGCCGGGCTTGCGGCGGGCCTGACGCACACACATTCGAAAATGGATTGGTTGCGGCCCGATACCGTCAGAGTACCGTCGCGCAGCCGGCCGGGCGGCCGAGGGTCTGTCGCGTGCTCTGGGAGCAACGAAACAGGCAACCGCTCGGGCCGTAGACCGACACGCAACGGGTCGCGACGTTCTACTAGGGGAGAAGTGCACGACTACGTGGCCGGAACATTCGCCGCCGGTGGTGTACCCTCGCTAATGGACCACGAAAGTCCACCCGGAGTATCGCGCACCGACGGGAGCCAGCCTCGTCGACGATGAATCTCCCCATTCGATCTTTTGGGTTTCTCAGGTTTACCCCTGAACGGTTTCACGTACTCTTGAACTCTCTCTTCAAAGTTCTTTTCAACTTTCCCTCACGGTACTTGTTCGCTATCGGTCTCGTGGTTGTATTTAGCCTTAGATGGAGTTTACCACCCACTTAGGGTTGCACTCTCAAGCAACCCGACTCTATGGAGAGATCCTCCCGAAACGCGTACCGGTCGCTACGGGCCTGGCACCCTCTGCGGGTAAGTGGCCCCATTCAAGATGGACTTGGACGCGGTGCGACGTCACGGGATAAACGGATCCTCCTGAACACTACAATTCCCTGCGGCGGAACCGCGGGATTCAGTGCTGGGCTAATTCCTGTTCGCTCGCCGCTACTAAGGAAATCCTTGTTAGTTTCTTTTCCTCCGCTTAGTAATATGCTTAAATTCAGCGGGTAATCTCGCCTACTCTGAGGTCGTCAATCATATGGAGAGAAGATATATAAATCGTGCTCCCTCTTTTTGATACTTTATCTCGACGGGTCTCCCGGCGGCGGGAGTACGGGGGGGTGTGCGCGTATTGCGAGTTGACACCGACGACGGGGCCGGGCCGGACGAGAAGCTGGGCTGAAGAATACAAGGAGAAGAATATAAATAAACTTCTTCGATTCTTTCTCTTCCCTTGCTCGCTCGCAGTTTCCCATGCGCACCGCGTATACGGCATCACACGCCACGCACATATATCTTCCCCCGTACACATCCCGGCTCATAGCCAGACTCGTTGTGTATCCAGAGGTGCCATCGCACGATTTCAGAGAAAAGGTATATGGACTCTTTTTCTCTTCTAATAGAGAATTAGTCCCCCCTACCTCTATTTGCGCCTCGCCAAAGTGTCTCTTTTCGTCGCGCATCGTCGAATCGATCCGCGAGACTCCCGCGGAACGACCACCGGTTTTTACTTTAACGTCCGTCCGCTATATTAGCTTTGAGATTCCGCTATCCCTTCACGCTGCGAGCAGCAGAGGGAACCGCGGGAAAAATAAGCTTTTCCGTGGACTGTACGACCGGTGAGACGCGCGGTCTCTTATACGGTCGACCAACAACGCGACAAAGACATGGGGCGATCGGGGAGACTCGTTCTTCCATTCTACACGAAGGAGAGTCATAACCACCTTTCGCGGCATCAGCGCCTTTCGGTTCTCGTCAAAATTCAAATTCGCGCAGCCGCGCCAATGAGGATTTCGGGGTACAGAAACGTTAAACGACGCATGCAGCAATCTCTCATCGAATGTTTGGCGCAAACACTCGTCTGTGTCGACGGAACGTGGCCATAGGGAGAGAACGAATAGGGCTTGGCGAGGACACGCGCAACGGACGGGGAAATACATCGACCCGATCCTGTTAACGCGTGGTTGTTTATCATCCCGCACAGCGCCTGTATTCGTGTAATACACCCTTGGATCTTCACGGCGTCCCGAAGAACGAGTGGTGTGCCCTCGATGTATCGATTGACTTTTATCACTTGTCAAAACGACGACCCTCTTTTTAAAATCCCTGGGGCCTCGTGAAGGCGACGATATAGATCGGCGCACATATGCCGCGCACTGCTCTTTCTCTCTATCTATCTCTCGCTCTTTGGTGTCTCTTTCTCAGGACAAATTTTTCATTTCAGGCGACGTCGGGAGCACGGTAAAAAGATCTCGCGCAGAACGTGAAGGCAAATCTACACCACCGGTGCGAGCGGAGAGGCTGCCGTGAGTGTGCTTGATCCGGGGAGCGGTGCAGCACACGGGCGGTCGTTTTAAAACAACGACGCACGACGCCGTGAAAGCACGCACGCGAGTCCGCACGATGATCATATTTTCATCACGTTCGCCTCTCTCTTTTCTCGCACGGGAGAGATTACACGCTTCAACGACTCTGGCGCGAGCCGTGGCAAACGCCGACGAACAGCCCAACTTTCGCTCGTACGTCGCGCGTATCTCGCGTGTATCATCGACCCGACACCGAAACGCGTTACATCGTCGGAAACGCGAGACGGCGAGGATGACACGCCGAGGAGAAACCGACGCAAGCAGTCTTTTGTATGTGATAACGACCCTCAGCCAGGCGTGGTCCAGGAATTGTATCCGTGGACCGCAATGTGCGTTCGAAATGTCGATGTTCATGTGTCCTGCAGTTCACACGTTGACGCGCAATTAGCTGCGTTCTTCATCGACCCACGAGCCAAGTGATCCACCGTTCAGGGTAATCGTGTTATTAAATATGTTTGATATATATCTTTTGTTCTCTCGGTTCGGATGAAGCCGAGGCCCGTGCGCCTCCAACCAGCGCGCGAAGGAGGACCGTCCGGGCGTCGCCAACGTTGACGACACTGTGTGATTCCTGTCCAGGACGGGAACCGTCGAAACGCACGCGGAAACACCGCGACACGTCCGACGGCCGAGCGTATTCATTTAAAAACCTTCGAGATACACGGGTACGAGAACCGTAATCGTGTACTCGGGGGCCACCG
>CAJUZA010000093.1:20000-27500 GCA_910592295.1 Andrena haemorrhoa
TAGTTGGATTCGAGGATATGTCGATTTCGTCCTCCGGACCAAGGTGCCGCACGACTTAGAAACTCTTCGGGACTCTGAAATATTTCCAGCGATACAAGTTATTCGCGCTTTTCTCGAAAACCAGCACGACGACCGATGTCGAACCATTAGAGTAAAACGTTGGCAATTGAACGAGGAACAGGGATCTGTAGTTGGATTCGAGGATATGTCGATTTTTGCCGCGGTCGAACCAAGATGCCGCACGACTTTGAAACTCGACGGGACTCTGAAATACTTCGCAGCGATCCAAGTTATTCGCGCTTTTCTCGAAAACCAGCACGACGACCGATGTCGAACCCTTATAGTAAAACGTTGGCAATTGAACGAGGAACAGGGATCAGTAGTTGGATTCGAGGATATGTCGATTTCGTCCTCCGGACCAAGGTGCCGCACGACTTTGAAACTCGTCGGGACTCTGAAATATTTCCAGCGATACAAGTTATTCGCGCTTTTCTCGAAAACCAGCACGACGACCGATGTCGAACCCTTATAGTAAAACGTTGGCAATTGAACGAGGAACAGGGAACAGTAGTTGGATTCGAGGATATGTCGATTTCGTCCTCCGGACCAAGGTGCCGCACGACTTAGAAACTCTTCGGGACTCTGAAATATTTCCAGCGATACAAGTTATTCGCGCTTTTCTCGAAAACCAGCACGACGACCGATGTCGAACCATTAGAGTAAAACGTTGGCAATTGAACGAGGAACAGGGATCTGTAGTTGGATTCGAGGATATGTCGATTTTTGCCGCGGTCGAACCAAGATGCCGCACGACTTTGAAACTCGACGGGACTCTGAAATATTTCACAGCGATCCAAGTTTTTCGCGCTTTTCTCGAAAACCAGCACGACGACCGATGTCGAACCCTTATAGTAAAACGTTGGCAATTGAACGAGGAACAGGGATCTGTAGTTGGATTCGAGGATATGTCGATTTTTGCCGCGGTCGAACCAAGATGCCGCACGACTTTGAAACTCGACGGGACTCTGAAATATTTCGCAGCGATCCAAGTTATTCGCGGTTTCTCGAAAACCAGCACGACGACCGATGTCGAACCCTTATAGTAAAACGTTGGCAATTGAACGAGGAACAGGGATCAGTAGTTGGATTCGAGGATATGTCGATTTCGTCCTCCGGACCAAGGTGCCGCACGACTTTGAAACTCGACGGGACTCTGAAATATTTCCAGCGATACAAGTTATTCGCGCTTTTCTCGAAAACCAGCACGACGACCGATGTCGAACCCTTATAGTAAAACGTTGGCAATTGAACGAGGAACAGGGAACAGTAGTTGGATTCGAGGATATGTCGATTTCGTCCTCCGGACCAAGGTGCCGCACGACTTAGAAACTCTTCGGGACTCTGAAATATTTCCAGCGATACAAGTTATTCGCGCTTTTCTCGAAAACCAGCACGACGACCGATGTCGAACCATTAGAGTAAAACGTTGGCAATTGAACGAGGAACAGGGATCTGTAGTTGGATTCGAGGATATGTCGATTTTTGCCGCGGTCGAACCAAGATGCCGCACGACTTTGAAACTCGTCGGGACTCTGAAATATTTCCAGCGATCCAAGTTATTCGCGCTTTTCTCGAAAACCAGCACGACGACCGATGTCGAACCCTTATAGTAAAACGTTGGCAATTGAACGAGGAACAGGGATCAGTAGTTGGATTCGAGGATATGTCGATTTCGTCCTCCGGACCAAGGTGCCGCACGACTTTGAAACTCGTCGGGACTCTGAAATATTTCCAGCGATACAAGTTATTCGCGCTTTTCTCGAAAACCAGCACGACGACCGATGTCGAACCCTTATAGTAAAACGTTGGCAATTGAACGAGGAACAGGGAACAGTAGTTGGATTCGAGGATATGTCGATTTCGTCCTCCGGACCAAGGTGCCGCACGACTTAGAAACTCTTCGGGACTCTGAAATATTTCCAGCGATACAAGTTATTCGCGCTTTTCTCGAAAACCAGCACGACGGCCGATGTCGAACCATTAGAGTAAAACGTTGGCAATTGAACGAGGAACAGGGATCTGTAGTTGGATTCGAGGATATGTCGATTTTTGCCGCGGTCGAACCAAGATGCCGCACGACTTTGAAACTCGACGGGACTCTGAAATATTTCGCAGCGATCCAAGTTATTCGCGCTTTTCTCGAAAACCAGCACGACGACCGATGTCGAACCCTTATAGTAAAACGTTGGCAATTGAACGAGGAACAGGGATCAGTAGTTGGATTCGAGGATATGTCGATTTCGTCCTCCGGACCAAGGTGCCGCACGACTTTGAAACTCGTCGGGACTCTGAAATATTTCCAGCGATACAAGTTATTCGCGCTTTTCTCGAAAACCAGCACGACGACCGATGTCGAACCCTTATAGTAAAACGTTGGCAATTGAACGAGGAACAGGGAACAGTAGTTGGATTCGAGGATATGTCGATTTCGTCCTCCGGACCAAGGTGCCGCACGACTTAGAAACTCTTCGGGACTCTGAAATATTTCCAGCGATACAAGTTATTCGCGCTTTTCTCGAAAACCAGCACGACGACCGATGTCGAACCATTAGAGTAAAACGTTGGCAATTGAACGAGGAACAGGGATCTGTAGTTGGATTCGAGGATATGTCGATTTTTGCCGCGGTCGAACCAAGATGCCGCACGACTTTGAAACTCGACGGGACTCTGAAATATTTCGCAGCGATCCAAGTTATTCGCGCTTTTCTCGAAAACCAGCACGACGACCGATGTCGAACCCTTATAGTAAAACGTTGGCAATTGAACGAGGAACAGGGAACAGTAGTTGGATTCGAGGATATGTCGATTTCGTCCTCCGGACCAAGGTGCCGCACGACTTAGAAACTCGTCGGGACTCTGAAATATTTCCAGCGATACAAGTTATTCGCGCTTTTCTCGAAAACCAGCACGACGACCGATGTCGAACCCTTATAGTAAAACGTTGGCAATTGAACGAGGAACAGGGATCAGTAGTTGGATTCGAGGATATGTCGATTTCGTCCTCCGGACCAAGGTGCCGCACGACTTAGAAACTCTTCGGGACTCTGAAATATTTCCAGCGATACAAGTTATTCGCGCTTTTCTCGAAAACCAGCACGACGACCGATGTCGAACCATTAGAGTAAAACGTTGGCAATTGAACGAGGAACAGGGATCTGTAGTTGGATTCGAGGATATGTCGATTTTTGCCGCGGTCGAACCAAGATGCCGCACGACTTTGAAACTCGACGGGACTCTGAAATATTTCGCAGCGATCCAAGTTATTCGCGCTTTTCTCGAAAACCAGCACGACGACCGATGTCGAACCCTTATAGTAAAACGTTGGCAATTGAACGAGGAACAGGGAACAGTAGTTGGATTCGAGGATATGTCGATTTCGTCCTCCGGACCAAGGTGCCGCACGACTTAGAAACTCTTCGGGACTCTGAAATATTTCCAGCGATACAAGTTATTCGCGCTTTTCTCGAAAACCAGCACGACGACCGATGTCGAACCATTAGAGTAAAACGTTGGCAATTGAACGAGGAACAGGGATCTGTAGTTGGATTCGAGGATATGTCGATTTTTGCCGCGGTCGAACCAAGATGCCGCACGACTTTGAAACTCGACGGGACTCTGAAATATTTCACAGCGATCCAAGTTTTTCGCGCTTTTCTCGAAAACCAGCACGACGACCGATGTCGAACCCTTATAGTAAAACGTTGGCAATTGAACGAGGAACAGGGATCTGTAGTTGGATTCGAGGATATGTCGATTTTTGCCGCGGTCGAACCAAGATGCCGCACGACTTTGAAACTCGACGGGACTCTGAAATATTTCGCAGCGATCCAAGTTATTCGCGCTTTTCTCGAAAACCAGCACGACGACCGATGTCGAACCCTTATAGTAAAACGTTGGCAATTGAACGAGGAACAGGGATCAGTAGTTGGATTCGAGGATATGTCGATTTCGTCCTCCGGACCAAGGTGCCGCACGACTTTGAAACTCGTCGGGACTCTGAAATATTTCCAGCGATACAAGTTATTCGCGCTTTTCTCGAAAACCAGCACGACGACCGATGTCGAACCCTTATAGTAAAACGTTGGCAATTGAACGAGGAACAGGGAACAGTAGTTGGATTCGAGGATATGTCGATTTCGTCCTCCGGACCAAGGTGCCGCACGACTTAGAAACTCTTCGGGACTCTGAAATATTTCCAGCGATACAAGTTATTCGCGCTTTTCTCGAAAACCAGCACGACGACCGATGTCGAACCATTAGAGTAAAACGTTGGCAATTGAACGAGGAACAGGGATCTGTAGTTGGATTCGAGGATATGTCGATTTTTGCCGCGGTCGAACCAAGATGCCGCACGACTTTGAAACTCGTCGGGACTCTGAAATATTTCCAGCGATCCAAGTTATTCGCGCTTTTCTCGAAAACCAGCACGACGACCGATGTCGAACCCTTATAGTAAAACGTTGGCAATTGAACGAGGAACAGGGATCAGTAGTTGGATTCGAGGATATGTCGATTTCGTCCTCCGGACCAAGGTGCCGCACGACTTTGAAACTCGTCGGGACTCTGAAATATTTCCAGCGATACAAGTTATTCGCGCTTTTCTCGAAAACCAGCACGACGACCGATGTCGAACCCTTATAGTAAAACGTTGGCAATTGAACGAGGAACAGGGAACAGTAGTTGGATTCGAGGATATGTCGATTTCGTCCTCCGGACCAAGGTGCCGCACGACTTAGAAACTCTTCGGGACTCTGAAATATTTCCAGCGATACAAGTTATTCGCGCTTTTCTCGAAAACCAGCACGACGGCCGATGTCGAACCATTAGAGTAAAACGTTGGCAATTGAACGAGGAACAGGGATCTGTAGTTGGATTCGAGGATATGTCGATTTTTGCCGCGGTCGAACCAAGATGCCGCACGACTTTGAAACTCGACGGGACTCTGAAATATTTCGCAGCGATCCAAGTTATTCGCGCTTTTCTCGAAAACCAGCACGACGACCGATGTCGAACCCTTATAGTAAAACGTTGGCAATTGAACGAGGAACAGGGATCAGTAGTTGGATTCGAGGATATGTCGATTTCGTCCTCCGGACCAAGGTGCCGCACGACTTTGAAACTCGTCGGGACTCTGAAATATTTCCAGCGATACAAGTTATTCGCGCTTTTCTCGAAAACCAGCACGACGACCGATGTCGAACCCTTATAGTAAAACGTTGGCAATTGAACGAGGAACAGGGAACAGTAGTTGGATTCGAGGATATGTCGATTTCGTCCTCCGGACCAAGGTGCCGCACGACTTAGAAACTCTTCGGGACTCTGAAATATTTCCAGCGATACAAGTTATTCGCGCTTTTCTCGAAAACCAGCACGACGACCGATGTCGAACCATTAGAGTAAAACGTTGGCAATTGAACGAGGAACAGGGATCTGTAGTTGGATTCGAGGATATGTCGATATTTGCCGCGGTCGAACCAAGATGCCGCACGACTTTGAAACTCGACGGGACTCTGAAATATTTCGCAGCGATCCAAGTTATTCGCGCTTTTCTCGAAAACCAGCACGACGACCGATGTCGAACCCTTATAGTAAAACGTTGGCAATTGAACGAGGAACAGGGATCAGTAGTTGGATTCGAGGATATGTCGATTTCGTCCTCCGGACCAAGGTGCCGCACGACTTAGAAACTCGTCGGGACTCTGAAATATTTCCAGCGATACAAGTTATTCGCGCTTTTCTCGAAAACCAGCACGACGACCGATGTCGAACCCTTATAGTAAAACGTTGGCAATTGAACGAGGAACAGGGAACAGTAGTTGGATTCGAGGATATGTCGATTTCGTCCTCCGGACCAAGGTGCCGCACGACTTAGAAACTCTTCGGGACTCTGAAATATTTCCAGCGATACAAGTTATTCGCGCTTTTCTCCAAAACCAGCACGACGACCGATGTCGAACCATTAGAGTAAAACGTTGGCAATTGAACGAGGAACAGGGATCTGTAGTTGGATTCGAGGATATGTCGATTTTTGCCGCGGTCGAACCAAGATGCCGCACGACTTTGAAACTCGACGGGACTCTGAAATATTTCGCAGCGATCCAAGTTATTCGCGCTTTTCTCGAAAACCAGCACGACGACCGATGTCGAACCCTTATAGTAAAACGTTGGCAATTGAACGAGGAACAGGGAACAGTAGTTGGATTCGAGGATATGTCGATTTCGTCCTCCGGACCAAGGTGCCGCACGACTTAGAAACTCTTCGGGACTCTGAAATATTTCCAGCGATACAAGTTATTCGCGCTTTTCTCGAAAACCAGCACGACGACCGATGTCGAACCATTAGAGTAAAACGTTGGCAATTGAACGAGGAACAGGGATCTGTAGTTGGATTCGAGGATATGTCGATTTTTGCCGCGGTCGAACCAAGATGCCGCACGACTTTGAAACTCGACGGGACTCTGAAATATTTCACAGCGATCCAAGTTTTTCGCGCTTTTCTCGAAAACCAGCACGACGACCGATGTCGAACCCTTATAGTAAAACGTTGGCAATTGAACGAGGAACAGGGATCTGTAGTTGGATTCGAGGATATGTCGATTTTTGCCGCGGTCGAACCAAGATGCCGCACGACTTTGAAACTCGACGGGACTCTGAAATATTTCGCAGCGATCCAAGTTATTCGCGCTTTTCTCGAAAACCAGCACGACGACCGATGTCGAACCCTTATAGTAAAACGTTGGCAATTGAACGAGGAACAGGGATCAGTAGTTGGATTCGAGGATATGTCGATTTCGTCCTCCGGACCAAGGTGCCGCACGACTTTGAAACTCGTCGGGACTCTGAAATATTTCCAGCGATACAAGTTATTCGCGCTTTTCTCGAAAACCAGCACGACGACCGATGTCGAACCCTTATAGTAAAACGTTGGCAATTGAACGAGGAACAGGGAACAGTAGTTGGATTCGAGGATATGTCGATTTCGTCCTCCGGACCAAGGTGCCGCACGACTTAGAAACTCTTCGGGACTCTGAAATATTTCCAGCGATACAAGTTATTCGCGCTTTTCTCGAAAACCAGCACGACGACCGATGTCGAACCATTAGAGTAAAACGTTGGCAATTGAACGAGGAACAGGGATCTGTAGTTGGATTCGAGGATATGTCGATTTTTGCCGCGGTCGAACCAAGATGCCGCACGACTTTGAAACTCGACGGGACTCTGAAATATTTCACAGCGATCCAAGTTATTCGCGCTTTTCTCGAAAACCAGCACGACGACCGATGTCGAACCCTTATAGTAAAACGTTGGCAATTGAACGAGGAACAGGGATCAGTAGTTGGATTCGAGGATATGTCGATTTCGTCCTCCGGACCAAGGTGCCGCACGACTTTGAAACTCGTCGGGACTCTGAAATATTTCCAGCGATACAAGTTATTCGCG
>CAJUZA010000093.1:32500-47855 GCA_910592295.1 Andrena haemorrhoa
TATGGCGTCCTCCGTCGACCTTCCGGGACGGAACCCATATTGTCGGTCGGAGGACAGTCGATGGTCGAGGAGGAGCGGCGCAAGTCTCACAGCCATCAGTCTCTCGAGCAACTTCCCCACCATTGACAGCAGGCAAATTGGGCGGTACAACTTCGGGCTGCTGCGATCTCGATCCGGTCCTTTGGGGATCGCAATAATGTTTCCTACCTTCCAGCGGGTCGGAAAAACTCCCCAGTCGAGGCAGCCGTTGCAGAGCTTGAGGAGCTCCTCCCGGATGCATCCCCAGGAACGCTGGATTACCTCGACCTCGATCCTGTCTGGGCCAGGGCATTTGCCTCTCCTGAGTCTAGATACCGCTGCACACAGTTCCTCTTCGAGAAACGGTAGCGCGGCTTCTGTGTCCGGTTGAACAGCGGCTTCGCGGCGGATCCACACTTGCTCTGGCGTTTCCTGGCGCGCTTCGTCATCTGGGACGAGCGCCATCAGCAGCGCCTCGGCGGTGGACCTCCAAGACTCCGTCTGTTCTCCATCTGCAAGCACCAAAGATGAAACGGCCTCCTCGCTTCGTAGCTTCCCTAGGGCCGCTTTGGTCGCGACGCCCCACGGCTCCTTGTTCCCCTTTGTGGTGACAAACTGGCGCCACGTGCTGTTCTTCACGTTTGCCACCCTCTTCTTGTACGCTCTCCTGAGGGTCTTCCATTCTTCCTTGTAGATTTCCCTTGTGGTTGGATCCGTGGTCATCTGGAATTTCCGGCGCGCCCGGTGGGACGCTCTCTTCCGCTCCGTAAGTTCCCCCGTCCACCACGGTTTAGACCGATTATGCCATTTCTTCAGTGGTATTGCAGCGTCGCAGGCGCTAGTCAGTACTCGTTCGACATGTGCGGCCGCACTCTCAACGTCCTCGGCGCAAAGAATTTGCGCGTTAGAGAGAGAGCGCCTCTCGCACATTAGGACTCGCTGAAATTTGTCCCATTTGGCATTCCTGGTGTTATACCGTGGTTTCTGGAACGGCCTTCTAGTACCACCGTTTCCAAGGTCCAATCTGGTTTCGATGATTCTGTGGTCGCTGGAGGAACCGCTCTCGTGCACCTTCCAGGTCCTCGTGAGCGGTATCGCTTCCCAGCTCACCAGCGTGACGTCGATGTTTGATGATCCCCGAGAGTTCTGGAACGTGGTGGGTTGTCCCGGCTCATTCAGAACTAGCAGATCGTGCCGGGCGATTAGCTGCTCTAGCTCCTCGCCACGACTGTCGGTTTTCCCACTGTGCCAGAGGAGGGATTTCGCATTCGCGTCCACCCCCATGACCAGTATCTTCCCCTTGAGTCTCGTCACGATCTTGTCCAAATGCGCCAGTCCAACTCCAATATCCACCGATGGTGGGAAGTATTGGCTCACCACGTACATTTCCGCGCCGTCGATAGAGACCTGCGCACAGACGCAGTGCGTCGTGCACAGATCCGCGATTTCCAGCACGGTGAATCCTCGGTTACGGACGCAGATCGCCGCCCATGGCGGTTGACCCACGCTACCGCGCGATATCACCCTTGATCCGTTGCCGAATCCAGGTATGCGTCCATTGACGCTGTACGGCTCCTGCATCAGGAGGATGTCAGCGTCTACTCTCTCCATCTCAGATCGGACCTCGTGTGGTACTAATCTCGATCGCTGCATGTTGTGCTGCAGGATCTTGATTCCTCGTCCAGCCGTATAGTCGCCCTTAGCAGTGGTAGACCGTCCTGATCACTGTCTTCTCGAGGGCCTTCCTGTGCGCGGGGCACTCTTTGCTGGATGCAGCATGGTCCCCCTTGAGTCCGAACCGCCTGCAGTTCACGCAGACCGCAGACTGTGTCTTCTTGGGGCACGTCTTCGCCCCGTGCCCTTCCCCTGTGCAGTGACTGCAGACCTCTTCCTTGTGTCTGCAGTACTTGGCGATATGTCCGAATCCCTGGCACTTGAAGCACCGACTGACTGCGAGAAAGTCGCGCACCTTGCACGCGTTCCACCCGAGGAAAACTTTGTTTGCCTCGAGCAACCTCTCTCGCAGCTTCGGTGAAACCTCGGCCACCCAGTTGGTCTCGTCGCTGTCCTTCCTTCCTGTCCTAAAACATAAAGAAAAATTCCGATTAGTCTCCTCCCCTTCCATAACTTTCGCGTTCTGTTTACGCAAGTAGATAGGGACATTTAATGTTGATGAGCGCCTCGAGCCTAATGCTTGCTCTGTCTACCGAGGCTTCTTATTTGAAGCCTATACGATCGATGTTGAATAAGGTGTACCACCAGCAAAAACCACTGCGAAGGGATTGCATACGTAGATGTTCTGTATGAGGGCCTGGAAAAACCCCATCTTCACCACTTAAGGATCATTAGATGGGTAGATCGTCCCAGAGGGAGGTGACCCACTTAGTTCGTCGCACCTGCAGTCATCCACCAGGGTTTCAGACTGGAGGTGCGGTGTATCCAGTGGGGGCCGCGAGGAGGCGGGGTCACCAGCAGAAGGCTCGATCTCATGCGGGCTCGTATCGAGATACGAGAGTTTAGCAGTAGTCGTTAACTACTGCCTCCCGTCTAGGCACGACTCGTCTTTCGACGAGTCGCCCGCGCCGCCTCGACGGTTATTACCTGTGCTGAGTGCGTTCCTGCTTTCCTTCCTGTCGGATCCTTCCCGTTAGAAGGTTCTGCGGCTGCACTTGGTGGTCAGTGAGGGCTTCGGGGCTTGATTGTTGTCATCGATTGTGGCCTACTTCTTCGTCTCTGCATTTCATTACATAAGTTGCAAAGATTGAGAGCTGCTTGTATATTTCTCTTCGTGTTAGGGTTCCAGGATCACAGGGCCACTGGAGGTTATTATGTCTCAAGCAGTTGATTAACTCCATACGTTTTGCCCGGAGTGTCTCACATTCAAAGAGAATATGGATAACCGAGTCCGGTTTATCGCATGAGCATGTATCGGATGTAAGGATTCTGCGCTTGACTAGGTAGTCCCTGATTTTTCCGTGTCCCGATAAAAGTTGCGTAGTAAAGTAATCTAGATATATCCACGTCGACGAGATTCTCCTTCTGATATCCTTGAAAAACATGTACGTAACCCTTCCTGTGGTGGATTGGTCCCAGTCTTGTTGCCACTTATCCAGGATATGATTTCTTATTTCTCCTCTGGTTTTTGTTTCGTCGTACTCTTCGTCCGCGTGTGTCGGCGGCATGATGTTAATGTTACCATTACGGAACACTTCCCCCCTTCTAGCGTGATACAGAGCTTTTTTCTCCACTAGGACTAATTCAATCGGGATTGCGGCTGCCAGGACTCTCAGTGCATCATTTGAGATAGTGCGGTATGCTTTGATTACCCTTAACAGAGCATGGCGTTGTGCTTGTTTTAGTTTCCTGATGTGGTGTACGTTCGTCTTGTCATACCAACCGGCAGCTGCGTAGGTGATGATCGGTAGGAATACTCCTTTGTAAAGGGTTTTCATGCTTCTATGATCGAGTCCCCATTGTGATTTGGCGATATGTGCGAGACAGTTGAATATGTTTCTACTTTTCGTGGTTACATGTTCTATGTGCGGAGTGATGTTGTATCTAGTGCCGAAATGTACTCCCAGATATCGAACAGACTGTGGCATTTTAAGTGATTTGCCAGCGACTTTTACGGTGGGTGGTCGTTTAATATCAAGCATACCCTTAACGAGTAGCATTACTGATTTCTTTTCAGATACTTGTAGTTTGTGCTGAGAGCACCAGTTTGTAATTATTTTTGTTGCCGTGTTTGCTTTATGTTCAAGTTCTCTTCTGGAGTTTCCTGAGATCAGCACTGCCAGGTCGTCAGCATAGGCAATAGGTTCGAATCCTTGAGATCTGATTTGTTCGATTACCTCATCAAAAACCAGGTTCCAGAAGTTCGGTCCAAGCACTGAGCCCTGTGGACAGCCCTTGGTGGCCTTTTTCTCAATCACTGAGTTGTTTTCTGATATGCGTACAGTCCTTTCAGAGAGGTAACTTTGTGTTAGTTTGTATATGTTTTGTGGACATTCACGAGATTTTAAGTTTGCCAGAATACTTGGCCACCACACGTTATCGAAGGCCCCCGAGATGTCGAACATTAGTGCGATAGCATATTTGCCCTCGGATTGATCGGTTAATCTCCTCATGAGTACTATTGCTTCTTCTGTGCTGCGTTTCTTCTTAAAGCCGAACTGTCGATCAGAAGTTTTTCGGTGGTGGTGCAGTAACATTTTTAATCTACTGGACATAAGCTTCTCAAGAACTTTTCCCAGGATTGGGAGAAGACAGATGGGTCGGTACGATTTTGGATCAGTTTTCTCCTTGTCATCTCCTTTAAGGAGGACTCTAATGTTTCCTTGTTTCCACTTGCGTGGAAAAATTCCTTGCTGCAGGCAGTTATTTAGAAGGGCTGTGATTTTTGTGCCGAGAATATGCCAGGAGGATTTTATCACCTCTGATTCAATCAAGTCGACACCCGGTGCTTTCTTGTTTTTGAGGGTGGCAATAGCTTCCATGATTTCCTGGGCTTCAAATGGCGGAGTGTTTTCGGTGTCCGGGGGGGTTTTGGCGAAGGCTCGCATGAGTTTTTGGTCGGTGGTTTCATTACCAATGTTGTCATCGGGGATCAGGGAGTTTAGGAGTGAGGTCGTCGCTTGGTTCCAGGTGAGAGCTTGTGTATTTTCCGTCCTAATGCTGACACACGCCTCCGCGGGTTTAATTTTCTTGGTTACGATTTTATAAGGTAAACTCCACGGGTCCTTATTGGATTCAGTTGTTATCATTTTCCGCCAGCTTTGAATTTTGGATTTTTTAATGTTTGCTATGTAACGGTTTTTAAACTCTCGATATTGAGTTTTAAGTTTTTCGCGGATAATTGGATTCCTGGCTTTTTGAAACTCACGCCTTGCGTAAGAAGATTCTCTCTTCAGAATTGTCAATTTCTCGTTCCACCACGGGGCTGATTTCGGGAAGCGCGTTTTCTTTGGTATTGCTCTGTCACAGGCTAGTTTTAGTATTCTTTCGACATCATCTGCGAGTGCGTTGACATCTGGGAGAGCCTCACTGTTTCTTATGGTATGTGAGTCACGACTTACGCTGTTCATTAAAGATTTCTCGAATTCTTTCCAGTTCGCCTTCATGATATTGTATCTGCTATCGTTCTTGCGCTTCACATTTTCCTTAGGCAGATTCAATGTAAAAGTAATGGCATTGTGATCGCTCGTTGTCCAGTCAGAACGTACTGCCCACATCCTGATACTGTTGTAGCACTTGTTTGTGGCAAGTGTGACATCGATGTTGGACTTTCCGTGTGTGTTATCAAAGGTATAGTTTTGGGAGGGCCTGTTTGCGATATAGAGGTTGCTGGTCGCGATAAGGTCTTCCAAGAGAAGTCCCCTGTCATCCGTCTCTCCACTGTACCAGAATTGTGATTTGGCATTAGCGTCCACAGAGATTATGATGTTTTTGCCCTTTAGATTTTTAATTATGTCCTCGATGTGTCTAAGGTAGGGTTCGATTTCGTCTGAGAACTGGAAGTATGCACTGATTACATAGATTTGATACTGCGCTACCGTAATTTCGGCACAGATGCAGTGCGTGTTACAAAACTGTTCCACTTTGAGCACTGTATATGTCGGATTTAGGACTGCAATCGCAGCTTTGAGGCGCCCAGGGCCAGCGATGTTAGAGAAGTGTTTACCGTCTGTTAGTACTTTGGTCATCATACCCATGCCTCCGTTTCCCTTTGGGTGTATGTACGGCTCCTGTATCATCAGCACATCGATCCTTTCATCATGGGCCGCCTTCCTGAGCTGGTCCATAACTATTCTGGAGTTTTGAGCATTAATCTGTCCAAATTGGATGGTGGGTGTGCTCGATTTGTTGGTTGCAGTGGTTGCGTTGTTTTTATGATGTCCTGGCATAGTCTATTTTGACAATATTGGATTCCATTGCATTTCTATAAGCCGGGCAGTCATTTGCTCTAGAAGAGTGCGCGTGAGGCTTATTCGCTCTTTTGCAGTTGATACAAATAGGGTCCTTCGAGCTGTTGGGGCACGCGTTGAAACTGTGTCCGTTTTGTCCGCAGTGACCGCACGTATCTTCTTGTGCTTTGCAGTGTTTCGACACATGGCCGAAGCTTTGACATTTGTAGCATCTAGTCACCGAGACAAAGTCACGTACATAGCATGCTTGCCAGCCGATGAATACTCTGTTTTCTTTTAATAGGGTGTCTCTGACTTCAGGAGATACTTCTACTACCCAGTTCACAACATCACGTTTTCTGTCGCCAGTCCTAAAACTCAGCTTAAATTCCTCTGAAAATTTAGTTTTGCTGAGGTCCTTGAGGTTCTGCTGTCTTATTGCTGCGAGGAGTTCTTTCTCTTCCATTTCCTTCGGTATGTTTGAGATTATCAAACGAGGACTTCTCTTGGAGGGGAGGTTTGCCTTTAGTCCAGCAGAGTCTAGTTTCTTACTAAGTAGAACAGTATTCATATCGTCTTTTGTAGCCGTTTCGATCAGGACTCCTTTGTTGCTGATTTTCCTCACATTCCTTATTTTTAATTTTTCCTTGGCTGGCAGAAAGCTCGACATGATGGCTGCTTTTGTTTCCTCGCTGCTGTTTATCTTACTGTCTTCTTTAGGATAAACTGTAACAACGTGCTTTGGTGGTCTTGTTGCTTGTTGCTGTGCTAGTCTATATGGCGTGGAGAGTTTCTGGGCATATGTGGGCTCAGACTCAGGGCATTTCGAGATTTCCCTTCTAAGTTCGTTTAGGTTCTCGACAACACCACTAATTGTGTCGGTTAGTAATTCGACTTTCTTTTCTACACTTGTCTCTTCGGAAATTTTTCGTTTCAGAGATGCATTCTCAAGTGCGAGTTCCTGAAACTGCGCATATGTGTCGTGAATCTTCTCCTTTAGATATCTAATGCTCTTTGCAGTTATACCGGTGTTAATATCATTGCAAAAGTCCAGGAGTTCTTCTATCGGGGAGTTAATTTCTGCATCCAGTATATCTGCTGAGCTGGTGGTATCATTGGATTTTCTTTTCTGCGGGGCACAGCTGGACTCTGGGTCAGTATCTTTCCTCTTAAGAGGGTTACATTTGGTGGTGCAAGAGGTCATCCCTTCACATTCCATATTTGAGCTGTGTTGACTCCGTTCCAGAGACATTGTGTTGTCTGAGTTTATTTGGGTTTTCGTCTTATCCATTCGTGGGTTAACAGAGGTTTGATTGGATCTTAGCAGGCAAGGGCCAGAGGCCTGCCGACCTGGCGAGGATTTACTATCTCCTAGCGGCGTATTGCTATGCAGGTCGTAAGTATGATACTTTGAAGCGTCTCTGTCGGCGTATTGCTTTCGCCGGAATTTTACTAAGTACTGGCGTCGTGTTGCCTCAGCTGCACAAGTGTATGACACATCCAGGAAAAGAATTAAAATTAAAATAAAATTTTAAATTTAAACCTTTAATGTTTCTAAGTCTTTACACTAGCACTTCAATAAGTTTTAGCGGCGTATTGCTTTCACCAAGGCAAAAGTTAATACGGACGGTTGATTGCCGTGCAGTCTGTCAACAATGGCAATTGTTGCACTTTTCGCGATTCAGTGCGTTTGAATCGCCCGCGGTAGCGCTGGTGGCGCCAGCCCCCGCGCGGCGGTGGCGTTGCGAAGCGGTCAAAATGAGGTTAGCTTGACTCGCTTGCTATTTCGTCTCTGATTTCCGTTTCACTGATTAGAAAACAGTGTCTATTATCACAGTTTGTTCACTGTCACTAGCGCTTCACTTTCTACTACTCCACGATAATTTCTGGCAAGAATAAACCACTGTAATGTACGATTTCTGCGGAGCGACTCGCGACGCGTCAGTACTCACGGCGGCCATCTTGGAAACTCCAGTAGATAGGGACAGAGGGAATCTCGTTAATCCATTCATGCGCGTCACTAATTAGATGACGAGGCATTTGGCTATCTTAAGAGAGTCATAGTTACGACGCCACCGGGGGGTCTGGGGGGGCGGTTAGCCCCCCCAGCCGTCGGAGACTCATCTCGGATACTAGCGGGTTGCCGACACCTCAAGCGATGGTCACCGTGTCCCGGTTGGGTCGAGACGTCGTTTCGCCACCTTATTACGCTAGACTAGGGCGTCGAACCGGGGGTTTTCCCCTTACAGCGGTTCTGAATGGATCCACTCGCGATCGCCCGGACCATCGACGCCTTCAAACGTAGGAAGCTCAGCGACGCCACACGCCTCTCACATTGTGCCTGAGATGTTACCGCCGGCAGCGCGGACCGTGCACCCACGCGGCCAGTGGGCCGTCATGTGAGGGGTGCACGGCGGGGATCGAAACCCCAGCTTTCGATCCCCGCCGTTTACCCGCGCTTTTTTGAATTTCTTCACGTTGACATTCAGAGCACTGGGCAGAAATCACATTGCGTCAACACCCTCGGGGGCCATCGCAATGCTTTGTTTTAATTAGACAGTCGGATTCCCCTAGTCCGTGCCAGTTCTGAGCTGAGCGTTGAATGGCGGCCGAAGAGGACGACCACGACGGTAAAACCGACACGGAAGCCTCGCAGCAAGGAAGATCCGCGGGAGGCGATGGCACGGGACCGAGCTCGGATCCCGGATGCGAGACCGAAATCCCGACCGTTCACCTCACCCAGGCCCGGCTCGTCAACCAAACCCGTTTCCCAACCAAGCCCGACACGCCCCGCTCCTCAGAGCCAATCCTTATTCCGAAGTTACGGATCCAATTTGCCGACTTCCCTTACCTACATTAATCTATCGACTAGAGGCTCTTTACCTTGGAGACCTGCTGCGGATATGGGTACGAACCGGCGCGACACCTCCACGTGGCCCTCTCCTGGATTTTCAAGGTCCGAGGGGAAGATCCGGACACCGCCGCAACTGCGGTGCTCTTCGCGTTCCAAACCCTATCTCCCTGCTAGAGGTTTCCAGGGAACTCGAACGCTTATACAGAAAAGAAAACTCTTCCCGGATCTCCCGACGGCGTCTCCAGGTCATTTTGGGTTACCCCGACGAACACTCTTACGAGGGCCCGAATGGTTTGCGGTTCCGCTACCGGGTTCCGGAATAGGAACCGGATTCCCTTTCGCCCAACGGGTGTGTGTCTCAAAAAACTCTGTTTTAGGACACCACATCTGCATAGGATTTCTCTTAGGGCTTAGGATCGACTGACTCGTGTGCAACGGCTGTTCACACGAAACCCTTCTCCACGTCAGTCCTCCAGGGCCTCGCTGGAGTATTTGCTACTACCACCAAGATCTGCACCGACGGTGGCTCCAGGCAGGCTCACGCCCAGACCCTTCTGCGCACACCGCCGCGACCCTCCTACTCGTCAGGGCTTCATGGAGGACGGTCACCCGCGAACGGGTGGCACGTCCCTCCCCACTTGCCGCTGACGGCGGAGTATAGGCGCGACGCTTCAGCGCCATCCATTTTCAGGGCTAGTTGCTTCGGCAGGTGAGTTGTTACACACTCCTTAGCGGATTCCGACTTCCATGGCCACCGTCCTGCTGTCTTAAGCAACCAACGCCTTTCATGGTATCCCATAAGCGTCGACTTAGGCGCCTTAACTCTGCGTTTGGTTCATCCCACAGCGCCAGTTCTGCTTACCAAAATTGGCCCACTTGGCACTCTGATTCAATATAATCTCGTGGCTTCATGATCCAAGCAAGCCAGAGATCTCACCCATTTAAAGTTTGAGAATAGGTTGAGGTCGTTTCGGCCCCAAGGCCTCTAATCATTCGCTTTACCAGATGAAACTCGCACACGTTCGCGTAGGAACGAGCGAGTGCCAGCTATCCTGAGGGAAACTTCGGAGGGAACCAGCTACTAGATGGTTCGATTAGTCTTTCGCCCCTATACCCAGTTCCGACGATCGATTTGCACGTCAGAATCGCTACGGACCTCCATCAGGGTTTCCCCTGACTTCGTCCTGACCAGGCATAGTTCACCATCTTTCGGGTCCCAACGTGTACGCTCTAGGTGCGCCTCTTCTCGCAATGAGAACGAGACGCCCCGGGAGTGCGAGGCCGCATCGTAACGCGGCCGATCCTCCCTCGGTCGACGCAAAGGTCGACCTTCACTTTCATTCCGCCTTTAGGTTTCTTTCTCCCAATGACTCGCGCACATGTTAGACTCCTTGGTCCGTGTTTCAAGACGGGTCCTGAGAGTACCCAAAGCAGTAGCGTCGCCGACCGGTAATTCGAAGCTTGGCCAGTCCAAGGACACCGCCTGCTAACAGCTGGCCAGGCCCGGGGACGGCACCAGGTCCGTGCCTCCGGGTAAGAACTGGCCGGGCTTGCGGCGGGCCTGACGCACACACATTCGAAAATGGATTGGTTGCGGCCCGATACCGTCAGAGTACCGTCGCGCAGCCGGCCGGGCGGCCGAGGGTCTGTCGCGTGCTCTGGGAGCAACGAAACAGGCAACCGCTCGGGCCGTAGACCGACACGCAACGGGTCGCGACGTTCTACTAGGGGAGAAGTGCACGACTACGTGGCCGGAACATTCGCCGCCGGTGGTGTACCCTCGCTAATGGACCACGAAAGTCCACCCGGAGTATCGCGCACCGACGGGAGCCAGCCTCGTCGACGATGAATCTCCCCATTCGATCTTTTGGGTTTCTCAGGTTTACCCCTGAACGGTTTCACGTACTCTTGAACTCTCTCTTCAAAGTTCTTTTCAACTTTCCCTCACGGTACTTGTTCGCTATCGGTCTCGTGGTTGTATTTAGCCTTAGATGGAGTTTACCACCCACTTAGGGTTGCACTCTCAAGCAACCCGACTCTATGGAGAGATCCTCCCGAAACGCGTACCGGTCGCTACGGGCCTGGCACCCTCTGCGGGTAAGTGGCCCCATTCAAGATGGACTTGGACGCGGTGCGACGTCACGGGATAAACGGATCCTCCTGAACACTACAATTCCCTGCGGCGGAACCGCGGGATTCAGTGCTGGGCTAATTCCTGTTCGCTCGCCGCTACTAAGGAAATCCTTGTTAGTTTCTTTTCCTCCGCTTAGTAATATGCTTAAATTCAGCGGGTAATCTCGCCTACTCTGAGGTCGTCAATCATATGGAGAGAAGATATATAAATCGTGCTCCCTCTTTTTGATACTTTATCTCGACGGGTCTCCCGGCGGCGGGAGTACGGGGGGGTGTGCGCGTATTGCGAGTTGACACCGACGACGGGGCCGGGCCGGACGAGAAGCTGGGCTGAAGAATACAAGGAGAAGAATATAAATAAACTTCTTCGATTCTTTCTCTTCCCTTGCTCGCTCGCAGTTTCCCATGCGCACCGCGTATACGGCATCACACGCCACGCACATATATCTTCCCCCGTACACATCCCGGCTCATAGCCAGACTCGTTGTGTATCCAGAGGTGCCATCGCACGATTTCAGAGAAAAGGTATATGGACTCTTTTTCTCTTCTAATAGAGAATTAGTCCCCCCTACCTCTATTTGCGCCTCGCCAAAGTGTCTCTTTTCGTCGCGCATCGTCGAATCGATCCGCGAGACTCCCGCGGAACGACCACCGGTTTTTACTTTAACGTCCGTCCGCTATATTAGCTTTGAGATTCCGCTATCCCTTCACGCTGCGAGCAGCAGAGGGAACCGCGGGAAAAATAAGCTTTTCCGTGGACTGTACGACCGGTGAGACGCGCGGTCTCTTATACGGTCGACCAACAACGCGACAAAGACATGGGGCGATCGGGGAGACTCGTTCTTCCATTCTACACGAAGGAGAGTCATAACCACCTTTCGCGGCATCAGCGCCTTTCGGTTCTCGTCAAAATTCAAATTCGCGCAGCCGCGCCAATGAGGATTTCGGGGTACAGAAACGTTAAACGACGCATGCAGCAATCTCTCATCGAATGTTTGGCGCAAACACTCGTCTGTGTCGACGGAACGTGGCCATAGGGAGAGAACGAATAGGGCTTGGCGAGGACACGCGCAACGGACGGGGAAATACATCGACCCGATCCTGTTAACGCGTGGTTGTTTATCATCCCGCACAGCGCCTGTATTCGTGTAATACACCCTTGGATCTTCACGGCGTCCCGAAGAACGAGTGGTGTGCCCTCGATGTATCGATTGACTTTTATCACTTGTCAAAACGACGACCCTCTTTTTAAAATCCCTGGGGCCTCGTGAAGGCGACGATATAGATCGGCGCACATATGCCGCGCACTGCTCTTTCTCTCTATCTATCTATCTCTCGCTCTTTGGTGTCTCTTTCTCAGGACAAATTTTTCATTTCAGGCGACGTCGGGAGCACGGTAAAAAGATCTCGCGCAGAACGTGAAGGCAAATCTACACCACCGGTGCGAGCGGAGAGGCTGCCGTGAGTGTGCTTGATCCGGGGAGCGGTGCAGCACACGGGCGGTCGTTTTAAAACAACGACGCACGACGCCGTGAAAGCACGCACGCGAGTCCGCACGATGATCATATTTTCATCACGTTCGCCTCTCTCTTTTCTCGCACGGGAGAGATTACACGCTTCAACGACTCTGGCGCGAGCCGTGGCAAACGCCGACGAACAGCCCAACTTTCGCTCGTACGTCGCGCGTATCTCGCGTGTATCATCGACCCGACACCGAAACGCGTTACATCGTCGGAAACGCGAGACGGCGAGGATGACACGCCGAGGAGAAACCGACGCAAGCAGTCTTTTGTATGTGATAACGACCCTCAGCCAGGCGTGGTCCAGGAATTGTATCCGTGGACCGCAATGTGCGTTCGAAATGTCGATGTTCATGTGTCCTGCAGTTCACACGTTGACGCGCAATTAGCTGCGTTCTTCATCGACCCACGAGCCAAGTGATCCACCGTTCAGGGTAATCGTGTTATTAAATATGTTTGATATATATCTTTTGTTCTCTCGGTTCGGATGAAGCCGAGGCCCGTGCGCCTCCAACCAGCGCGCGAAGGAGGACCGTCCGGGCGTCGCCAACGTTGACGACACTGTGTGATTCCTGTCCAGGACGGGAACCGTCGAAACGCACGCGGAAACACCGCGACACGTCCGACGGCCGAGCGTATTCATTTAAAAACCTTCGAGATACACGGGTACGAGAACCGTAATCGTGTACTCGGGGGCCACCGCACGCGGCAGCGTCCTCCTTACACGCTCTCTATCGTCGTCGTCCCCCGAAAGCGGACGCACGGCCGGCTTCGATCGGTCCAATCGGACTTTCGCTATCGATGCTTCACAGCCGGTCCTTTTTTTCGCTATCGGGGACGCGCGATTAAGTGAGCGATACTCGGGACGCACGTCAACGCGTTCGATGTGCGAGCCGCCCTAGGTTACCCGGGTCCTCTTCTCTCTCCGAGGAGAGGGTCCCGTCCACAGGAGGACTTTTCGGAGAGCGCGACCAAAACTGAGGAAGCGGAATGCGAGTGGAAGAAGCGTCGTCGAAAGAGAGGGATAGAAACGTCGCGAAGCCGAGGCTCCGACGGCGGCTCGTTCCTGGCTGCCCTCTCTCGCGCGCGCGCTTTACTTAACCACTCGGGGCGCTTGTCTCGTGTTTTCGTCCCTGTCTTTGGTCGCGAGTAGTGACTCCCCTTTCTCGACAAGAGCCTACAACACACGCTAGCGCAGACAACACGCTCAGACGGTTATTCGTATACAACGGTACACGCCTCCGGATACGAGGTGAACGGGAATCGACGAGGGCGGCGGGCTATCGGAGGGCGATCGCAACGACGGGTCTTGTTTTTCCCGATTCAGTTAACGACGACCTCTCTCTAGAAACCTCGCGCTAGCGCACTCGTGATTGCGTTCGTATTATTATCGTCCCGTTCTCAAAGAGGCGGCGACACCGCGTCTGGCGGTCTGGCGAGCTGGGCTCTTTGCGCTTCACCGACGGGCATCGGACGGGAGCGTCGCGGTGAGAAACCAGGTTCTCCGTCTGTAGCGACCTCCGCGCGTAAGCCGTGCCACGCGGTATATAGGAGAAATGCATATTCGCATTTCGTTTTTGGTATCTGTTTAAATGCATTCGCATTTAGTATTTGGTATCTGTTTAAATGCATTCGCATTTAGTATTTGGTATCTGTTTATATAAATGCGTTCGCATTTATATTAGTGTTTGCATAGTTACGTTTCATTCAAGCGTTTTGCTTTTTGCTCTTTGAGCCTTGTTAATGATCCTTCCGCAGGTTCACCTACGGAAACCTTGTTACGACTTTTACTTCCTCTAAATGATCAAGTTTGGTCATCTTCCCGGCAACATCGGCAATGCCGAGACATTGCCGCGCACCAGTCCGAAGACCTCACTAAATCATTCAATCGGTAGTAGCGACGGGCGGTGTGTACAAAGGGCAGGGACGTAATCAACGCGAGCTTATGACTCGCGCTTACTGGGAATTCCTCGTTCATGGGGAATAATTGCAAGCCCCAATCCCTAGCACGAAGGAGGTTCAGCGGGTTACCCGGGCCTTTCGGCCAGGGAAAACACGCTGATTCCTTCAGTGTAGCGCGCGTGCGGCCCAGAACATCTAAGGGCATCACAGACCTGTTATTGCTCAATCTCGTGCGGCTAGAAGCCGCCTGTCCCTCTAAGAAGATTTGTTTGTACGTTGGTAGTAAAAACCCACCGACCGAAGTCGGGGACCTTCGTGATACCATAAGTTACGTCTATTTAGCAGGCTAGAGTCTCGTTCGTTATCGGAATTAACCAGACAAATCGCTCCACCAACTAAGAACGGCCATGCACCACCACCCACCGAATCAAGAAAGAGCTATAAATCTGTCAATCCTTCCGGTGTCCGGGCCTGGTGAGGTTTCCCGTGTTGAGTCAAATTAAGCCGCAGGCTCCACTCCTGGTGGTGCCCTTCCGTCAATTCCTTTAAGTTTCAGCTTTGCAACCATACTTCCCCCGGAACCCAAAAGCTTTGGTTTCCCGGAAGCTGCCCGCCGAGTCATCGGAGGAACTTCGGCGGATCGCTAGCTGGCATCGTTTATGGTTAGAACTAGGGCGGTATCTGATCGCCTTCGAACCTCTAACTTTCGTTCTTGATTAATGAAAACATTTTTGGCAAATGCTTTCGCTTCTGTCCGTCTTGCGACGATCCAAGAATTTCACCTCTAACGTCGCAATACGAATGCCCCCATCTGTCCCTATTAATCATTACCTCGGGGTTCCGAAAACCAACAAAATAGAACCGAGGTCCTATTCCATTATTCCATGCACACAGTATTCAGGCGAAGGTAGCCTGCTTTGAGCACTCTAATTTGTTCAAAGTAAACGTACCGGCCCACCTCGACACTCAGTGAAGAGCACCGCGATGGGATATTAGTTGGACCGCCCCGTGAAGAGCTAAGCCCA
>CAJUZA010000094.1:0-5000 GCA_910592295.1 Andrena haemorrhoa
AAGTTATTCGCGCTTTTCTCGAAAACCAGCACGACGACCGATGTCGAACCCTTATAGTAAAACGTTGGCAATTGAACGAGGAACAGGGATCAGTAGTTGGATTCGAGGATATGTCGATTTCGTCCTCCGGACCAAGGTGCCGCACGACTTAGAAACTCGTCGGGACTCTGAAATATTTCCAGCGATACAAGTTATTCGCGCTTTTCTCGAAAACCAGCACGACGACCGATGTCGAACCATTAGAGTAAAACGTTGGCAATTGAACGAGGAACAGGGATCTGTAGTTGGATTCGAGGATATGTCGATTTTTGCCGCGGTCGAACCAAGATGCCGCACGACTTTGAAACTCGACGGGACTCTGAAATATTTCGCAGCGATCCAAGTTATTCGCGCTTTTCTCGAAAACCAGCACGACGACCGATGTCGAACCCTTATAGTAAAACGTTGGCAATTGAACGAGGAACAGGGATCAGTAGTTGGATTCGAGGATATGTCGATTTCGTCCTCCGGACCAAGGTGCCGCACGACTTAGAAACTCGTCGGGACTCTGAAATATTTCCAGCGATACAAGTTATTCGCGCTTTTCTCGAAAACCAGCACGACGACCGATGTCGAACCATTAGAGTAAAACGTTGGCAATTGAACGAGGAACAGGGATCTGTAGTTGGATTCGAGGATATGTCGATTTTTGCCGCGGTCGAACCAAGATGCCGCACGACTTTGAAACTCGACGGGACTCTGAAATATTTCGCAGCGATCCAAGTTATTCGCGCTTTTCTCGAAAACCAGCACGACGACCGATGTCGAACCCTTATAGTAAAACGTTGGCAATTGAACGAGGAACAGGGATCAGTAGTTGGATTCGAGGATATGTCGATTTCGTCCTCCGGACCAAGGTGCCGCACGACTTAGAAACTCGTCGGGACTCTGAAATATTTCCAGCGATACAAGTTATTCGCGCTTTTCTCGAAAACCAGCACGACGACCGATGTCGAACCATTAGAGTAAAACGTTGGCAATTGAACGAGGAACAGGGATCTGTAGTTGGATTCGAGGATATGTCGATTTTTGCCGCGGTCGAACCAAGATGCCGCACGACTTTGAAACTCGACGGGACTCTGAAATATTTCGCAGCGATCCAAGTTATTCGCGCTTTTCTCGAAAACCAGCACGACGACCGATGTCGAACCCTTATAGTAAAACGTTGGCAATTGAACGAGGAACAGGGATCAGTAGTTGGATTCGAGGATATGTCGATTTCGTCCTCCGGACCAAGGTGCCGCACGACTTAGAAACTCGTCGGGACTCTGAAATATTTCCAGCGATACAAGTTATTCGCGCTTTTCTCGAAAACCAGCACGACGACCGATGTCGAACCATTAGAGTAAAACGTTGGCAATTGAACGAGGAACAGGGATCTGTAGTTGGATTCGAGGATATGTCGATTTTTGCCGCGGTCGAACCAAGATGCCGCACGACTTTGAAACTCGACGGGACTCTGAAATATTTCGCAGCGATCCAAGTTATTCGCGCTTTTCTCGAAAACCAGCACGACGACCGATGTCGAACCCTTATAGTAAAACGTTGGCAATTGAACGAGGAACAGGGATCAGTAGTTGGATTCGAGGATATGTCGATTTCGTCCTCCGGACCAAGGTGCCGCACGACTTAGAAACTCGTCGGGACTCTGAAATATTTCCAGCGATACAAGTTATTCGCGCTTTTCTCGAAAACCAGCACGACGACCGATGTCGAACCATTAGAGTAAAACGTTGGCAATTGAACGAGGAACAGGGATCTGTAGTTGGATTCGAGGATATGTCGATTTTTGCCGCGGTCGAACCAAGATGCCGCACGACTTTGAAACTCGACGGGACTCTGAAATATTTCGCAGCGATCCAAGTTATTCGCGCTTTTCTCGAAAACCAGCACGACGACCGATGTCGAACCCTTATAGTAAAACGTTGGCAATTGAACGAGGAACAGGGATCAGTAGTTGGATTCGAGGATATGTCGATTTCGTCCTCCGGACCAAGGTGCCGCACGACTTAGAAACTCGTCGGGACTCTGAAATATTTCCAGCGATACAAGTTATTCGCGCTTTTCTCGAAAACCAGCACGACGACCGATGTCGAACCATTAGAGTAAAACGTTGGCAATTGAACGAGGAACAGGGATCTGTAGTTGGATTCGAGGATATGTCGATTTTTGCCGCGGTCGAACCAAGATGCCGCACGACTTTGAAACTCGACGGGACTCTGAAATATTTCGCAGCGATCCAAGTTATTCGCGCTTTTCTCGAAAACCAGCACGACGACCGATGTCGAACCCTTATAGTAAAACGTTGGCAATTGAACGAGGAACAGGGATCAGTAGTTGGATTCGAGGATATGTCGATTTCGTCCTCCGGACCAAGGTGCCGCACGACTTAGAAACTCGTCGGGACTCTGAAATATTTCCAGCGATACAAGTTATTCGCGCTTTTCTCGAAAACCAGCACGACGACCGATGTCGAACCATTAGAGTAAAACGTTGGCAATTGAACGAGGAACAGGGATCTGTAGTTGGATTCGAGGATATGTCGATTTTTGCCGCGGTCGAACCAAGATGCCGCACGACTTTGAAACTCGACGGGACTCTGAAATATTTCGCAGCGATCCAAGTTATTCGCGCTTTTCTCGAAAACCAGCACGACGACCGATGTCGAACCCTTATAGTAAAACGTTGGCAATTGAACGAGGAACAGGGATCAGTAGTTGGATTCGAGGATATGTCGATTTCGTCCTCCGGACCAAGGTGCCGCACGACTTAGAAACTCGTCGGGACTCTGAAATATTTCCAGCGATACAAGTTATTCGCGCTTTTCTCGAAAACCAGCACGACGACCGATGTCGAACCATTAGAGTAAAACGTTGGCAATTGAACGAGGAACAGGGATCTGTAGTTGGATTCGAGGATATGTCGATTTTTGCCGCGGTCGAACCAAGATGCCGCACGACTTTGAAACTCGACGGGACTCTGAAATATTTCGCAGCGATCCAAGTTATTCGCGCTTTTCTCGAAAACCAGCACGACGACCGATGTCGAACCCTTATAGTAAAACGTTGGCAATTGAACGAGGAACAGGGATCAGTAGTTGGATTCGAGGATATGTCGATTTCGTCCTCCGGACCAAGGTGCCGCACGACTTAGAAACTCGTCGGGACTCTGAAATATTTCCAGCGATACAAGTTATTCGCGCTTTTCTCGAAAACCAGCACGACGACCGATGTCGAACCATTAGAGTAAAACGTTGGCAATTGAACGAGGAACAGGGATCTGTAGTTGGATTCGAGGATATGTCGATTTTTGCCGCGGTCGAACCAAGATGCCGCACGACTTTGAAACTCGACGGGACTCTGAAATATTTCGCAGCGATCCAAGTTATTCGCGCTTTTCTCGAAAACCAGCACGACGACCGATGTCGAACCCTTATAGTAAAACGTTGGCAATTGAACGAGGAACAGGGATCAGTAGTTGGATTCGAGGATATGTCGATTTCGTCCTCCGGACCAAGGTGCCGCACGACTTAGAAACTCGTCGGGACTCTGAAATATTTCCAGCGATACAAGTTATTCGCGCTTTTCTCGAAAACCAGCACGACGACCGATGTCGAACCATTAGAGTAAAACGTTGGCAATTGAACGAGGAACAGGGATCTGTAGTTGGATTCGAGGATATGTCGATTTTTGCCGCGGTCGAACCAAGATGCCGCACGACTTTGAAACTCGACGGGACTCTGAAATATTTCGCAGCGATCCAAGTTATTCGCGCTTTTCTCGAAAACCAGCACGACGACCGATGTCGAACCCTTATAGTAAAACGTTGGCAATTGAACGAGGAACAGGGATCAGTAGTTGGATTCGAGGATATGTCGATTTCGTCCTCCGGACCAAGGTGCCGCACGACTTGGAAACTCGTCGGGACTCTGAAATATTTCCAGCGATACAAGTTATTCGCGCTTTTCTCGAAAACCAGCACGACGACCGATGTCGAACCATTAGAGTAAAACGTTGGCAATTGAACGAGGAACAGGGATCTGTAGTTGGATTCGAGGATATGTCGATTTTTGCCGCGGTCGAACCAAGATGCCGCACGACTTTGAAACTCGACGGGACTCTGAAATATTTCGCAGCGATCCAAGTTATTCGCGCTTTTCTCGAAAACCAGCACGACGACCGATGTCGAACCCTTATAGTAAAACGTTGGCAATTGAACGAGGAACAGGGATCAGTAGTTGGATTCGAGGATATGTCGATTTCGTCCTCCGGACCAAGGTGCCGCACGACTTAGAAACTCGTCGGGACTCTGAAATATTTCCAGCGATACAAGTTATTCGCGCTTTTCTCGAAAACCAGCACGACGACCGATGTCGAACCATTAGAGTAAAACGTTGGCAATTGAACGAGGAACAGGGATCTGTAGTTGGATTCGAGGATATGTCGATTTTTGCCGCGGTCGAACCAAGATGCCGCACGACTTTGAAACTCGACGGGACTCTGAAATATTTCGCAGCGATCCAAGTTATTCGCGCTTTTCTCGAAAACCAGCACGACGACCGATGTCGAACCCTTATAGTAAAACGTTGGCAATTGAACGAGGAACAGGGATCAGTAGTTGGATTCGAGGATATGTCGATTTCGTCCTCCGGACCAAGGTGCCGCACGACTTAGAAACTCGTCGGGACTCTGAAATATTTCCAGCGATACAAGTTATTCGCGCTTTTCTCGAAAACCAGCACGACGACCGATGTCGAACCATTAGAGTAAAACGTTGGCAATTGAACGAGGAACAGGGATCTGTAGTTGGATTCGAGGATATGTCGATTTTTGCCGCGGTCGAACCAAGATGCCGCACGACGCCGAAGTAATCAAAGTCCCAGCGGCGTATTGCTTCGCCGCCGAAATATTCTAAGTGCCAGCGGCGTATTGCTTCGCCGTTGAATTAATATTAATCAGCGG